>JBBYHM010367097.1:0-18977 GCA_038381775.1 Adansonia rubrostipa | reverse complement strand
CCCAATTACAAGAAACATCAAGCCTATTTGTCATAAACCAATTGTCCAAGTGTTTAGCCTCTAACGATTATCCATACAGGTGACCCAAAAATCTTTCAGTATGGAAGATACTTTGTTACCAAAAGTTGTGCGAGCAACTTGGGTTTTAATAAACCTTCCTTTGCACTTAGAAGACCTTGATTCAATAAAAATAAAGAAGGAAACAAATTTTCCTCTTAATACAAAGGGTTTGGCTAGGAGAATGTTACCCAACCCTCTTTTGGTTTCTCCTTTGGCTGATTTCTAAAGCTTTGAATCTACCATATGGGATTGTAAACATGGTTTTATATAGTCTAAAGTTTAAAATTTTAATTTTTGAGAAATTATAATTTTCTCCCTAGACCATGTGTAATGATTCAAATTGAGCCTAAATAACCATTACTTGTATTAGACATATATGCCTGTCTCAATTTAATTTCTATTAATCACCTTTATATGTGTGACCCACTAAGCCCCTCTTATAATGGCAAATACAAAATAGCCCAATCAAGAATATTTTATATTTATAGACTTAAATTGGCATCTAGCAATGCATCATGGCCACCTAACATGCATGGAGTGTTAATATGGGTTTTGTAGACACCTCATTTTGTTCGAGCAGTTTTTGACACCCTAGGAGTTAGGTAAAAGATGATAAAATCATAAAATAGAAATAAAAACTGGGGGATGACTATCAGGTGCTATGTCACCAGGAAAAAAAATTATTTTGGGAAGGTCTAAAATGATTATGGTTTATATTAAAGAAAAATATAAAATCGAGGCATCAAAGGCCATTTTTCGTGGTGTCACTAGGTTTATTCAAATGAATACGTAGGTCAGTTTCTCACCGTTTATGACTAAGTTAAGGTTACTCAAGAAGCCACGGGTATGTGCAAGTTATATTGGTACACAAGTATAGAGATGAGGCTTTTTACGGTGCGAAAATTTGAATCTTTATATTTAGCATCGATACTAGAGGGTTTGGTATCAATACCCATGGGGTGGTATCGATACCTAGAATGTTTGTAGTGATACAGGCCTTGGCAATAGCTAAAGTAGTAATTTTTAGCGAAATGTATCGATACACAAGCATGAGTATCGACATAATCCATGGAGTATCAATACAGGCCTCTAGTCTTGAGGTTGGAAATAATTTTTGCTTTTAGTATCGATACATAGCTCCTTGTATCGATACTCAGGGGTAAAAATCACCTTGTGTATTGTATCGACGCAATAAGGCATTTTGCCTTGCTCGAACCATTTTTCCAACCTTCAAAAGTCTGATTCAAACATGTTTTTGGCACTAAGAAACCGTCATAAAGCATTGCAAACCTTGGCTTTGGGCCTATGATCGGAGTTAAACAAATTTTAGACCCCAAACAACTAATGACAAAGTCACTTTCATAAGATATATGGTTGTTAGAGGGTGGCAAGCATATCATTGTTGGGAAGCTATTGTAGCCTTTCTACTCTCTTTCTCAGTATGACAGAACCAATAAGAAAAAAACCAGTTAAACATGGTAGCTAGAGATGTTCCCTTGTCCAGGAGAGAAACCCTTGTCCAGGAGAGAAAAATAAAAAATGCCCTTGCCTTGCCTCTTAAAGGCATTGGCTAAGTATTAGATTAAAAGGAAGACTCTCTCCCATAAAAAAAACTCTCAACTATTAAAAAGGCTCTCCAGCAATCCTAGAAAACTCTTCATCCATCCCTACAAGTCCTTCATCAACTCTAGCTTAGCAACTCATGAAAATACTGTTCCATTACCTTTCACCCTCAACCAACCTCCATTCTCGTAACTCCCCAAAACCAATACCAGAACACATTCAAAAACTTAACCTTTCAGACATTTTCATCCTCAAAACACCCCATCAGCAACCATATTACCAGAAAGCTCCTTCCTTCCACCTTTTTCATGCTAAATAAGAGTAAAAAGAGGGAAATAATTGAGCTTAGAGTTACTAATTTAAGGAAGAAACTTCAAGCTTTTGTTGGTATATTTTTTTTACCTTGTTCCATATATTTCTGTTTTGATCAGTCATTTTATTTCAGTGAGCCTTTATGCTACCATGACCCTCCTAATATTCTCATGCATCTTTGTTGCCTTGATTATGGTATTCCTAGATCTTGATGACCCTTTTGACACCTTGATGTTGTTAAATATATATATATATACACACCATGCTTCATTTTCATTATCATACAGCCTTTTTTCATGCACGTTTTGCCATGTTCTTCCATATTCACATATCCATTTCATATTTAAATGGTCACCTTAATGTGTCTTAGGTATGTGCAAATATTTTTCTTATGTTTTAAGGAGGCTCATGAAATAAAAATGATGTCTTGACAACTCCAACATCCACTCATTTGTGTAAACATGTTTATATCATTTCCATGCACCCTATTTGTCATCTTCTAGCTTTTATGTCACCCATTTTCATGTCAAAATGTCATCTTTGCATGTTTTCATGTTTAATCAATGTTTACCTTTGTATGGGTTGTATTTTATTCATGATATCTCCTTAAAATGCTTGCTTGTTTCTTACAAACTAATTTTTAGAAACAACCCCAAGTTAAATTCAAGTTACATTCAATAAATAAAGAGTAGCATGGACTTAATGTTTTCATCAAATTGGTCTCCCTATCTTGAGGGTAAATCAATATTTCAGCTTTGGATTTATAGTGAAATAAGTTCATCTTTCAAAAAAAAAAGAAAAAAAATCCTTTTTAGTATGAATCCTTGATCTTGAGTCTTGTGTTCCTTTTGGTGACATGGTCAACGGGTTGTTCCATCATCCCAAACTACTCCAAGATTATGGAATGAACTTGTGAAGCCCATGTTACTTTCTTTCACGGACGTTCGGACATCCTAGACCCAAGTCTATCTTCAAAAAAATCAGAATATCAAATAATGCCCCTATTTTTACTTTGGCAACACTATAGTTTGAATTTGGAAACTCATTTTGAACCATAATTTTTTTTATTTTTTAAATATTTTTTTGTTAAAGGGCATTGAATTGCCATTCTAGCTGTGTCTTATTTGCCTTAGGATCAACCCAGATGACGATGTTATGATTTTTCAAACCTTTACTATCTGAAACCCTTGGAACTAGCGTGTAACATTCTGTTAGGGCCATTTTGGCCCATCAAATGATTTCTACAAAATTTCCAAATATTTTCCCAAAAGATTCACAAATTTCCCTTTTCAAAAAGGTATTATCTGCAATCTAACGATCCTAGATAAGCTTAGAATGATTTTTTGAAATCCATCATGCCTTTTTAATTGTACATGTTGCTAGTGCTAAGATGAACCTAAATTCAAAAATTAATTTTGCCTAGAAAGGGATTTTCTAGAATTTTTGTAATATTTTTATATCAAACCTTGTTAAGTTACCTTTCCAACGATATATCATTTACCCCCTAAAGCTTCCAGATGTACCTAAAAAAATGTGGGAATAGAGGGGAGATAATTTTGTCCCTTATTTTCAACCTAATTTTGAATCTCCTTTTATCCGAGGTGTTTGGATGTCTCAGAATACGTTCGATTGATTCCCTACTACATCAGCCTCTTTTGACTTAGATCAAGATTGAAATACAAAAAATAGGATTTTATGTTAAAGTTTTTGCTAATGTAGATACTCTAAGTCCATTACTCAAAAGGGATACTTTAACCTTATTTTTTAATTAAAGTTTAAATTTTCTCCTTGTTCCTAAAAGTTTTCCTAACTTTAGGGAGAATCGAACCCCACACTCCGAGGGGATACTCTAATCGTTCTTAAAAAAAAGATACAAACTCTTTCTTTAATCCTAAATATTTTTATGACTTTATTTTAGGGGGTACACTAACCCCATTTTTACCTCTAAAATTTAAAATTTTCTTTATTACAGATGCCTCAAAACTGTTTTGATAAAAATCATATTTCTTCTTTAAATCACCATCGAATCCAAACCGATCTCTAAAATTGTCATCTCAGTTATTTTTCAATAATTGAATGCAATTATGAGATACATTTTGATTGTCCCTCCTTTTTTCATTCTTTTGTTTGTGATTGCTCCTTTATGATATTATTAAATTTCTCATTTTTTGCCTTACTAACTTGTTTTCTTTTTATAGTGACTATTGTGCATTCATATTTAAAATTCATTTTCCACTAAAATTTATAAGGCAATGTTTCATGTTGGTATCTCTTTAGTGCCTAATACGAAACATCTAATTTTTTAAAAATCTAATCCGGACATTATTTTCACAAAAATCCCTATGTTCCTCACATCTTCGAGGTGTATAGATGATCTAATTTTCTTTTAAAAAACTTGGATTCCCATTTTCCAAAACTTCATGCATTAAAGAGGATTATATCTAAATAGAGACCAAATGGAACCGATTTAATCGAGACTAAAGTAAGACATAATTAGTAGGTAGCGATTTTGGGCATCCTGGGGATGCTAGTTCTTCCCCGCATGTAACCAACTCCTGAACCATACTTGTTGGGGAAGCATCTGGATTAGTAAAAAAGACAGCAAATAAAGGTAAGGAGAAAGAAGTGAATGCTGTAGGCGAGAATCATGCTAGGTTTAATCAAAGTTTGCATTCAGCATAGCCTATGTACTTCCAAAGCATGTTGAACACGAGTCTTACCCCTTACTCATCAGCATCGCACTCAGTCCACACTATCAGTTTTGCTCTAACAATAAGCTTTGCACTGAATCCTGTGAAAGTGCAGTCCAGAATGCATAGCCCCGCAACATGCACAATGCTAGATCTTCGAATAACCAACAAGCACCTCGAGAAAAGGAGCACTTGAACCACTCCCTTATTTGTATAAAAAGATTTACTCTCACTTATTGGTAGGTAAACTAGTGGCCCCAGTATTCATGAACCAAAAATCACACTGTACCCCAAATGGTATGATGAGAACACTTATTGTGAATACCACGCAAGAGTGCAAGGCCATTCTATTGAGAACTATGCTTCATTCAAAAGAAATGTGCAGTCTTTACTCGAAAAAGGAGTGATCAAGATTGAGCAAGGTCTTAAACCTCATATGGGGGCCAACCCTCTCCCTAATCACGCTGAACCAAGAGTGAATGCGATAATCGATGGAAAAGGCTATCAAATTAAAAGAAGCATGAGAAAAGTTAAAACCCCGATAAGCAAGGTCTAGAATACTTTCATGAAAATCGAAATAGTAATAGATAACAACAATCAAAGAAGAAATGCCATTGATATATAACATTGTCCATCATTCTTGGAGATGGTCCAAGGGATAACAGATTGGTTTGAAATCGAGTTCTACGAGTAGTGGGGTGGACATGACTATCTGTCTATCAATGCCATTGACGAAGAGAGACCTAATGATGGTCAGATCTCTAGTTGTCTGTCTCTTATGGGCATGCAAAAAAAAGCTAATGAAAGTTTTAGGTAGTACACTACAAGATGGATGATGAGGCTGCCTAGATTCATCCCTTACTAATAGAGAAAGAGATGATTGTTAGATTCACCGGCATGTTGCAAGTCTCTTATTATGAAAAGGTAGCGAAAAGCTTCTCGAAGAACTTCGCAGATATGGTCATACTTTGTGGGAGGATCGATAAGGCCATGAAAAATGAAGTAAGTAGAAAAAATATCTGCAAGGGCAAAGAGAAAGGAAAAATAAAGGCTAGTAAGCAATTAAAATCTAGCATTAAAGCTAGTTCACCTCAAAATCATGACGAGTTAGACCAAAAGAGATAATCATTAAAGAAAATTGTGAGATTATGGAAAACATAGAAGAAGTTCAGACCCTAATGAATTTGGTTTGGCAAATCCTGGTGCAAGCTAAGCTACTTAATGCAACTGAGAAGATAGAAGAAAGGATTGACAACTTCTGTGATTTCCATACTGTTTGTGACCATATTCTTTAAACATGCAAAGAGTTTTGCATAATGGTTCAAAGGATAATGAGAGAGGGTAGCATCAAATTCTATGATGAAAAGCAAACCCCATATATTGAGTCTGTAAATGCAATACCATCTGTCAACACACTAGAGCAAAAAGAGGGTAATCTTTCTTACAAGATTAGAAGGTCATTGATTTTTTACGACAATAAACTAAAAGTTAAAGTTAACCCTGTTCAGCCTTAAATGATCATTCAACTTCCATCTCCCTTCCTATAGAAAGATGATAAGGTAGTTCCATAGAACTATTAAAGTAAAACCTTAATCATTGAAGAATCTGGCCAGCAAGCAGCAAATGTTGACCTTTCAAAGGTGAGTCACCTTACTCAGAGTGGTTGATGTTACACCCTATAGCATCGAAAAGTAGCACTTTGCAAGAAAATGCTAATCTCATTTCTTAAACATCGAAGTTTGCAAATAAGAACTCAAATGTGATAGCTGTCAAGGATCCAGTGAATAAGAAAGAAGCTATGAAATTCTTCAAATTCATCAAGCACAGTGAATATAGCATCATCGATTAGTTAAACAAGCAACCCATTAAGATATCTATGTTGTCACTATTAGTGAACTCGGAAGCTCATAGGAATGCTATCCTCAAGGTTCTGAAGGAGGCCTATGTCCCTCCTAACATCTCTATAGGTTAGTTGGATCACCTAGCAAACAACATCACTATCAACAATTACATATCTTTTAGCGATGATGAAATCCTACATGGAGGAAGAGGAAATTACAAAGCCTTCCATATCACAACAGATTGTAAAGGCACCATGTTGCCTAGGGTGCTCATTGATAACGGGTTGGCTTTAAATGTAATGCCAATGTCATGCCTAAATAAGCTCTATATTGACGCATCTCATATTTAGAATAGCCATATGATTGTGTGAGCATTCGACGAAATTTTTAGAAACATTGTAGGGAATATCACCATTCCACTCCAAATCAGCCTATGTACTTACTAAATTGACTTTCATGTGATGAACATTGCTTCTTCATATAACTACCTGTTGGGAAGGCCTTGAATTTATACTGCTGGAGCAATGCCATCATCTTAGCACCAAAAGCTGAAATTCATCATTAAGAATAAAGTTGTTAGTATCGGAGGAGAATAAGATATCATTGCTGCTACCTCAGCTGATGCTCCATATGTTAAACCTAATGAAGATATCCTAGTATCCTCTTTCCAATCCTTTGAGTTTGTCAATGCTACTTATGTCGATGAAGGTTTACCAATAGTTTAACCTCACTTATTAGAGAATACTCATATGGGTTTGAAGTTGACTATCGACGAAGGTGCCTAGGCCAAAAAGGGACTCAAAAAATGCCTTCAAAAAGTTGTTGAATCCTTGAAAGTGGTCAACCAGATAAAAAAATAGGGCTAGGATTCAAATTAAATGCACAGCAAAAAAGAAAACAAGCTCAGAAAAAGCGTGAGAAGAGGATCGCCTATTTGTTAGGACGAGAAATGAAGGATGAACCAATGATGTTCCCACCATTTTGGGAAAGTTTTTGACTTGGGGAACATTTAAGTACTGGTTTAGTTGATGCTATGCTCATATTAAGGCTTTTAAAGATTTCCCCATCAATACGGTTGATGAGCTAGAGATGTCAACCACACATCTAAAGACTGGTCTATGCCCTTCAGGGTTTATTCCAAGTGTTTGGATTGAGACTGAGATTCCTATGCCATTTAAGTTTTTTTCAAAATAATGCTATGAAATAAACCTACATGCTCTTGCCTAAAAGCATTGTAGGATCCTTTGTATAGGCAACTTTTATCAAGTATTATCAATGAAAATAACTGAACATTTTGCATTCGTTCTTTCCGTTCATAGTTCTTGTCAGCCTTAGACCTTTCTTCACATATTTTCCACTCATATTGTTTTTTTCATATTTTCAAGTGTTTCGATGAAGATGACATGAATGTTTATACTAAAGCTTTTGAAATCAGTTTTGAGCAATCGATCTATGTCGGTGAGGTCAAATCTGAAGAGGAACTAAAGAAAACCCCATACCTCTAGACCTACTGAGACTAGTTGAATAAAAAAAAACAAATATTACCCCATGAAGAACCATAAACCTTGGAACATAAGAAGATCAAAAAGAGGTTAAAATTAAATCCACTATAAAGCCATAAACTCAAGCTGAACTAATAAGTTTCTTTTAGGAATATTGAGACATGTTTGCCTAGTTTATTAAGACATGCTAGGATTAGACACTGATATTGTAGTTCATAAACTTTCTTTTAAACTTGAATACAAACCAATCTAGCAAAAGTTAAGGAGGATGAAACCTGAAATGCTCCTTAAGATCAAGAAAGAAGTCAAGAAACAATTTGAAGTAGGATTTCTCAAGGTAGCCAAATATCTTGAATGGGTAGCCAATATAGTCCTAGTTCTTAAGAAGGATGGTAAAGTATGAATGTGAGTGGGCTACAGGGACCTAAACTGAGCCAGCGCCAAGGATTATTTTCCTCTACCTTACATTGATACCTTAGTAGACAACACTGCCAAAAATGCACTATTTTTTTTCATGGATGGGTTTTTAGGCTATAATTAAACCAAAATGGCAAATGAAAACATTGAAAAGACCACTTTCGTAACCATAAGGGAAACTTTCTGCTATAAAGTGATGCCTTTTGGGTTAAAAAAATGCTAGGGCAACTTATCAAAGGGCTATGGTAACATTGTTCCATGACTTTATACATAAAGAAATAAAGGTCTACATGGATGACATGATTACTAAATCAACAAAAGAGAGTGAACATGTTGCCAATCTGCGAAAACTCTTTAAAAGGCTGTGCAAATACAAGCTCAAGCTAAATCCTACCATATGCACATTTAGTGTCACCTTTAGTAAATTATTAGGGTTTATTATGAGTGAAAAAGGAATAGAGGTGGATCCTGGCAATGTTAAGGCTATTCAAAACCTACCATCAGCTTAAACTCAAAAGAAAGTGAGAAGTTTCCTGGAAAGCCTGAACTACATAGCCTAATTCATATCTCAGTTAATCAACAAATACGATTCGATCTTTAGGTTGCTAAAAACAATCTTAGAGAATGAAATCAAGAATGCCAAGAGGCTTTCGATAAGGTCAAAGATTACCTTGCAAACCCTCTAGTACTTTGTCATCGAGTTTGAACAACCACTAATCCTATATCTATCAATCCTAGATAAGTCGATGGGCTATGTAGTAGGATAACATGATGAATCAGGAAAGAAGGAATAGGCTATCTATTACTTGAGCAAGAAGTTTACAGAATATGAAAATAATTATTCATTCGTAGAAAAGCTATGTTGTGCTTTAGCTTGGACAGTCTGAAGGTTAAGGCAATACATGTTGTACCGCACTACATGGTTAATCACCAAGCTTAACCCGATTAAGTATTTATGTGAAGCCCTTGACTTGTCCAGGAGATTAGCTAGATGGCAAGTTATGCTTTTTGACTATGAAATCATGTATATAAACTAGAAAGCCATTAAAGGCAGTGCAATAGTAAACTTTCTGGCAAGTCGAGCCACAGATGACTATCAGCCTTTAAACTCTGAGTTCCCTGATGAAGACTTGATGAAGACAAGATTCAGCATCGAAACTCTATCCCATATTGCCTGAAAATGAAAGGAGCAGTTGATGCAGCCAACAAGAATATCAAGAAGATAGTTAAAAATATAGGGGAGATATACAAAGATTAGCATAAAAAGTTGCCTTTTGCTTTACATGCCTATCACATGATCGTACAAACTTCTATAGGTGCTACTCCATTTTCCTTGGTCTATGCCATAGAGGCTGTTTTGCCTATTGAGGTTGAAATCCCTTTCCTTAGAGTTTTAATGGAATGATAACTTAAAGAGGCTGAATAGGTTAACAATCGATATGAACAGCTCAATCTCATCGAAGAGAAAAGGATCAAAGCCGTTTGTCATAGGTAGATGCATCAAAAGTGCAAGATAAGAGCCCATGACAAAAAGGTCTATCCTCGTCAGTTCCGTGAAGGTGACTTGGTGCTTAAACAAATTCTCCCAATTCATAAAGATACTTAAGGAAAATATACCCCAAATTGGGAAAGGCCATACATGGTGAAATGCATATTCTCTAAAAGAGCCCTGATTTAATCAAGATGGATGGTAGTGACTTGCCCAACCCTGTGAACTTTGATTCTGTTAAAAAATACTATGCCAGAAAGGGCTTTAGAATGAAAATCCAAAAAGGCATCCTATTAGTCCTTCACCTACCAATCACATAAAAAATCCAAAAAAAAGAGGGAAAAATACAAGACAAAACAACAAAAACAAAAAGAAAAGGGAAAAAGAAAAAACTAGCTTAAGTTGAAAACCTGAGAGAAGGCTTAAGTGATAAGACCTCTTCATTCAAACTAAGCCAAGCCTAAACCATCATTAGCCCAAAACCAATATTCCCAATATTTAAGACCCTAAGTTGTAACCTAACCCATCTATTCTATGTTAACCAACCCCACCAAAACTTTATCCATACCTGCACTCGAAAAATAAGAATCGCCTAACTTTGAGGACCTATTCCACTATAGGGCAATCGAAGAAATCTTCTTATAAGTAGGCCAACACCAAAAGGATTAATTGCTTGAGAGAAATCTTTAAAAGCAGACAGTGAAGAATTCATGTCATAATATCAAAGCCAATTGACTATGAAGACTCCTTTACCTCTTTTGTATTTCAAAATTTTTCATAATCATGAGTTTGTCAAAACTTGTACCCTCTTTCTTTGAATGAAAATATAACTGTTTGATTTCTTGCAAAACTTTTTTGTAACCCTACATTCCATGTTGCATCATGTTTATCCTTTAATTAATAATGCTTGATAAATAGACAAAACTAGTAATAGGATCTCTTAGTATTACTTTATAGGGAACTTAAGGTACAATTTCTTGATTTTGAGAATCCTCAGAAGGCCTTAAGTAAGTGTCTTTGACCTTATAAGCTTATTGAAAATCATCCAAAAGAAGCATCCTAAGCTTATTTTCTTTCAGTCCTCAAGGTGCAGGTTACTTATCAAAGCCTGCACAAGTTGGTGGCAACTACCTACCTCAGTCTTCAAAGAGTGGGACACTTATCAAAGCTTACACAAGCTGGTGGCAATTACCTACCTCAGTCTCCAAAGAACAAGATACTTTCCTACCTCAAAGCCTACATAAGCTGGTGGTAACTACCTACCTTAGTCCTAAAAAAGTAGGATGCTTATCAAAGCCCACATAAGCTAGTGGCACCATGTAGCCTACCTCAATCCTCAAAGAGTAAGACATTTTTTTACCTTAAAGCCTATACAAACTAGTGGTACTTGTCTACCTTAGTCCATGAAAAATTGGATGTCTTTCTTTACCTACCTCAAAGCCTATATAAGCTAGTGGCAACTACCTACCTCAGTCCTAAAAGAGTGGGACACTTATCAAACCCCACATAATTTGGTGACAACTACCTACCTTGATCCTCAAAGAGCATGATGCTTTCCTACCTCAAAGCCTACATAAGTTGGTGGTAACTACCTAACTCAGTCTTCAAAGAGTAGGATACTTATCAAAGCCTATATTAGCTGATGGCACCATGTAAACTACTTCAATCCTCAATGAGTAGGAATTTTTCTTACCTTAAAGCCCATACAAGCTGGTGGCACTTGTCTACCTTAGTCTATGAAAAGCTGGACATCTTTCTTTACCTACCTCAAAGCTAACACAAGCTGACGGCAACTACCTACCTTAGTCCTCAAAGAGTGGGACTCTTATTAAAGCCCACATAAGCTGGTGGCAACTACCTACCTTAGTCCTCAAAGAGCATGATGCTTATCAAAGCCTACATAACTTGATGGCACCATGTAACCTACTTCAGTCCTCAAAGAGTAAGATATTTTCTTACCTTAAAGCCCATACAAGCTATGGCACTTGTCTACCTTAGTCCATGAAAAGCTAGACTACTTTCTTTATTTACCTCAAAGCCTACACAAGTTGATGGCACATATTTGAGGAAAAAAAACAAAAAGTAACCTGGTTGGGAGGTCAAACCCTGTAAAACTCATCAAAATCTTTTTTCCTAAGTTGTTTAACCCATCTTGAAACAATACTAAATAACTCTCAACTGCTCAATAGACATTCAAATCCATCCTTCCATCCAAACAAAATAGTGTCTATTTGTCTTTGCCCTCTTTCTAATACTTAGCAATGGCCAAAGAGGGGCAGCTGTAGACATATCATTTTGTTTGGGCCAATTTTTAGCATCTCAGGAGTTAGGTAAAAGATGATAAAATCAAAAAATAGAAATAAAAACTAGGCAATGACTATCGGGTGCTGTGTTATAAGGTAAAAAAATTTTTTTAGGAAGGTCTAAAATGCCTATAGGCTGCATTAAAGAAAAATATAAAATCGAGGCATCAAAGGCCATTTTTCATGGTCTCACCAGGGTCATTCAAATGAATATACAGATTAATTTTTCACCGTTTGTGACTAAGTTAAGGTAACTCAAGAAGCCACGGGTATGTGCAAGTTGTATTGGTACATGAGTATAGGTACAAGGCCTTTACGATGCAAAAACTTGAATTTTCCCATGTAGTATCGGTACTAAAGGGTTTGGCATCGATACCTAAGGGGTGGTATCGATACCAAGCACGTTTGTATTGATACAGGCCTTGGGAGTAGCTAAAGTTATGATTTTTTGTGAAATGTATCGATACACAAGCATGAGTATTGATACAAGTCCATAGAGTATCGATATAGGCCTTTAGGTTTCAAGACTAGAAATAATTTTTGCTCTTAGTATCGACAAATAGCTCTTTGTATCGATACTCATAGGTAAAACTTACCTTATGCATCGATACAACATGTTTTGTATCGATATAATAAGGTATTTTGCCTTGCTTGAACCATTTTTCCAACCTTTGAAAATCTGATTCAAATATGTTTTTGGCACCAAGAAACCATCATAAAGCATTGCAAACTTTGGCTTTAAGTTATGATCAGATTTAAATAAATTTTAGAGCCCAAATAACTAACAACAAAGGTCACTTTCACAAGATATATGGTTATAAGAGGGTGCAGGCATATCATCAGCTAGGAGTTTGTTGCAGCCTTTTTGCTCTCTTTCTCAATATGATAGAACCAATGAGAAGAAAACCAACTGAGCATGGTAGTTGGAGATGGTCCTTGGTCTAGGAGAGAAAAATAAAAAATACCTTTACCTTGCCTCCTAAAGGCATCACCTGAGCATTAGATTAAAATGAGGACTCTCTTCCATCTAAAAAAAAAAACTCTTTCCAATAAACAAACTCTCAACTAATCAAAGAAGCTCTCCAACAATCCCAAAAAACTCTTCATCCATCCCCTCAAATACTCCATCAACTTTAACTCTAACAACTCACCAAAACACTATTCCATTGACTTTCACCCTCAACCAACCTTCATTCCCGTAGCTCCCGAAAACCATCACTAGAACACCTTTAAAAACCCAACCTTTCACACACTTTCATCCTCAAAACACCCCATTAGCAACCATATTACCAAAAAGCTCTTCCTTTCACTTTTTTCTTGCTAAACAATAGTAAAAGAAGGGAGGGAATTGAACTTAAAGTTACTGCTTTAAAAAAGAAAGAAAGTTCAAGCTTTTACTGGTATAATTTTTTACCTTGTTCCATATATTTTCTGTTTTGATCATTCATTTCATTTTAGTGGACCCTTCCAATATTCTCATCATCTTTGTTGCCTTGGTTATGGTAGTCCTAGGATCTTGATGACCATCTTGAGACTCTGATGTTGTTAGATATATAAACACACCATGCTTGATTTTCATCATTATACTGCCTCTTTTCATACACCTTTTGCCATGTTCCTTCCAAATGTACATATCCATTTCTTATTTAAATGGTCACTTTAATGTGTCTTAGGTATGTTTAAATATTTTTCTTGTGTTTTAAGGAGGCTCATGAAATAAAAATGCTGTCTTGACAACTCCAACACCCATTCCTTTATATAAACATGTTTATATCATCTCTATGCACCCTATTTGTCATCTTCTTGCATCTATATCACCCATTTTCGTGCAAAAATGTTATTTTGCATGTTTTCTTGTTTAATCCATGTTTATATTTGTATGGGCTATATTTTGTTCATGATATCTCCATTAAAATACTTGCTTGTTTCTTACAAACTGATTTTTAAAAAAATTCTCAAGTTAAGTTCATGTTACCTTCAATAGATGAAGAGTAGCATGGACTTAATGTTTTTATCAAATTGGTCTCCCAATCTTGGGGGCAAATCAACATTTCAACTTTGGATTCATGGTGAAATAAGTTCATTTTTTTTTAAAAAAAAGGAAATCCTTTTTAGTATTAATACTTGATCTTGAGTCTCGTGTTCTTTTTGGTGACATGGTCAACTGGTTGTTCCATCACCCCAAACTACTCTAGGATTATGGAATAAACTTACGAAGCCCGTGTTACTTTCTATCACGAACGTTCGGATGTCTTAGACTTGAGCTATCTTAAAAAAAAAACAAAGTATCAAATAATCCCCCTATTTTTACTTTGGTAGCACTGTAGTCTGAAATTGAAAAATCCTTTTTAAGCCATAAAATATTTCTTTTGATTTTTCTAATATTTTTCCTTTAGAGGGCATTGAATTATCTTTCTAATGGTGTCTTATTTGTCTGCGGATCATCCCGGACAAGAGAGCATGATTTTTTGAACCTTTGCTGTCCAAAATCCCTAGAACTAGCGTGCAACATTCTGTTGGGCTATTTTGGCCCATCAAATGATTTTTACAAATTTTCCAAATATTTTACCAAAAATGTTCACAAAATTCTCTTTTCTGAAAAGGTATTATCTATGATCTAATGATCCCAGATAAGCATAGAATTATTTTTTAAAATCCATCATGTCCTTTTAATTATACATGCTGCCAATGCTGAGAAGAACCTAAATTCAAAAATTAATTCCACTTAGAAAGTAATTTTTTAGAATTTTTAAAATATTTTTATATCAATCCTTGTTAACTTAAATTTCCAATAGTACCTTATTTACCACCTGAAGCTTCGGGATGTACCTTAAAAATTACGAGAGTAAAAGGGGCATAATGCAATCCCTTGTTTACGACCTAATTTTGGAATCTTTTTTTATCCGAAAATTTGGATGTATCAAAATGCGTTCGATTGATTCCCTATAACATCAACCCCTTTTGACTCGGATCAACATTAAAATACAAAAAATAGAATTTCATATTAAAGTTTTCACTGGTGGAGATACTCCAACTCCACTACTCAAAGGGGATACTCTAACCTCATTTTTTAAATTAAAGTTTAAATTTTCTTTTTGTTCCTAAATGTTTTCCTAACTTTGGGGATATTTCAACCCCACTACTTTGAAGGAATACTCTAACTCATTCTTAAAATAAAGAAACAAATTGTTCCTTTAATCCTAAATATTTTTATGACTCTATTTTAAGGGATACACTTACCCTATTTTTGCCTCAAAATTTAAAATTTTTTCTCTTTTGGATGCCTTAAAACTGTTTGGATAGAAATTATCTTTTTTCTTTAAATTAACATCGAGTCTAGACGGTCTCTAAAATTGTTATCTCGGTTATTCTTCAATAATTGAAGGCAATTATGAGATAGATTTTGATCATCCCTCATTTTTATGTTTTTTAATTTATCATTGCTTGTTTATGATATTATTACATTTCTTATTTTTTGCCTTACTAACTTGCTTTCTTGTTTTAGTGACTATTATGCATTCATATTGAAATTTCATTTTCCATGAAAATTTATAAGGCAATATCTTATGTTGGTATCTCTCTAGTACCTAGTACGAAACGCCCAAATTTTTAAAATCCATTTCGGACATCATTTTCACAAAAATCCCTATGTTCTTTACATCTCTGAGGCATATAAGTGATCTAATTTTGTTTTGAAGAACTCAGATTTCTATTTTTGAAAACTTCATGCATTAAAGAGGATTATATCTAAACAGAGACTAAATGGAACTGATTTAACTGAGACCAAAGTGAGACATAGTTAGTAGGTACTAATTTTAGGCGTCGTGGGGATGCTAGTTCTTTCTCGCATGTAACCAACTCCTGAACCCTACCAATGAATCTCTAGACTTTGTAGGCCTTGAAATCAGTGTTTTGAGTTTCGTAACTTATAATAGTGTTTTCAATAGGTGTTCGATCTTGCTTAGCCTAATATGATGGATGGCGACTCTAAGTTATGGCCACTTCATGGCGGCCATCTGGGACCAGTTAGATGAGTGACTCGTCGATGGCCCCTATCCCCTTCATATTATCATGCCCAATCCAAATCCTAATCAAGGGATATCTCAATGGCTCAACCATAACCAACCATCATTTATTTTTATGTCAAGCATGCCATGCCCTTTGGATCGTTTGAAGTTTTAAAGGCTGGGCATGTGGTGACAGGTTTAACAAGCCCTTCGGTGTTTTGTTTCTCAGTGTAATAAATCTCCTTTCATCTCATATCCCAAAATTAGCTAGAGTATGGTACAGTGTCTACTCTAAGCCTATTCTGTATTAGTATGCAACCGTATATGTTAACTCCACAATCAATATTGCCTTGGCCAAGGACTTTGAGTTAACATGGGCCAAGTACATGTGAGATATGTCCCTTTATATCACTTGAGGTGATGAATCCTCTTTCGACCACTCATTCACCTGCCATATGATTCATGCTATACCCTAAGCCACCCTTAAATAAGCATCCATCTATTTTAGACCTATTCATGATGGAATCAAAGCATGACACTCTTCATACGAGATAACATGGAGTCACAAGTTGAAGAAACACTTACACTACTGACACATGAAAGTATTTTCATAGACACTTGAATGAAATACCAAATGGAAATCTCGCAGCGAATCATGTTGAATGAACTTGTTACCATAACAAGCGCCCATATGATATCTCTAAGTACATTTATACTTCAACTTATGAGATCAGTTGCATAAATCCTATGCATAAAGGCTTACATATGCCAATCTTTATGTATTGTCAGTACCCTATCTTGACAATATAATTATCATGAACATATTTTGAAACATGGCTTTGATGCATAAGGATCTTATAATTATAACTTCTTATAATTCCCTTGCAAGGCCAATGTGTTTTATGGGCGTTATCTACATAAGATATTTATAACAATTATGCAATTACACCTTGTGGATAAAGATATACCTTTATAACATTAATTAAATATTACATGAAATCACTAAATAATAATACCTTACAAGTTACTATAATGAGTGGCTTGCAAGGTTTACTTTAATAGGTTTAACATGAATGGTCTTAAAAAGGGATGCAAAATGTAGTTAAATAATAAGAATATATGAAAGAAAAAAGGAAAAAGAAATAAACCACTAAGCATCAAACTATTTTACTTTGTCTTTGTTCTTTTTGACTAAATGACTCTTCTTTTCCCTTTACAATTCTCGACCGAGCTTTATTTTCATGGTAAAAGCAAAAGCTTTCTTTTTCCCTTTTTGATATTATGCTATGAGTGAGGTGGTGTCAATATGCATGTAGGGTTGATAAGTAGAGTGAATATGCTTGGGAGAAGTTTTTTTAAGGTGGTTGTGTAGTATGTGGTTGGGGTTGATATATTGTTGCATGAATGTGATGCTGGCTAATGCAAAACTAGAATGAAATTGGCAAACTTTGGCATTTATACAGGGGTAATCAGCTAAGGTAATACCTTAGGGGAGGGGTATTTTTAATTGGCATTTTGGTGAGTCAGTAGGTCCTACGTTGTGTTTTCAACCCATTATTGTTTAAAAAGCCATGAATTGGAGGCTAGGCAACCACCCTATTAGTTTGAAAGGCCATGAATTGAAGGCCAGGAAACCACCCTATTAGTTCAATAATGCTCTCCCCTAATTTTAATTTTGTCATGAAAATTCCTACCATCTTAGCTAAATAGGCCTTTTAAAAATTAAAAGTGTAAAAATTAACTCATATAAATTAAATAAAATAGTTCAATTAAATAAATTAAATAAGCATATGGACCATAAACTACTTAAAATATTTTTAATAAGGCATGACCTTAAATAAGATAATTTTGGAATAAAAAATATTGGAAAATTTGTGACCTAAATGTGGACACCATATTTTGTCTGAGCCTCTAATTAATTTTTTCTCAGTTTAGGGGATCAAGTGGAATTTCCTAGGTTTGGTCATCTCGAGTGAGTTATAGATGATAGAAAGGTCCAATTGAGGTGTTGGTTGGTTACCATGAGCTTAGGGTAACACAATGAGACATTTAAGCTTAATTGTCTAATTTTTAGGGTAAGAGTTGGACTTGGCAAATCGAGACTTGAGTCTTGAAAATCCAAGAATGTCACAAGTTGATTGGTATATGTCTCTTGAGATAATTAAAATGGTTATTGAGGTTATTTGGATAAAAAAGAGACTTTTAAATGTTCATAAAAGAAGTTAACATGTTGACAAAAATTAACTATAAGCGAAGTCAACTATAAAAGTTAACCTTTTAGCTTAGAGTTAGATTTTGAAATTGGATGAGTTTGACCACTTGAATTTCAAAATTACATGGACTTTAGGTCAAGAAGGTCTAATCGGGATTGAATCATGAAAGGACATTAACAATTTAGAGTGCGAGGATTTCTTGAGGGCTTAATCCAAGAGTTTTAGGATAGGAAATTTAAATTTTTTTAAGAGAAAGTTATTTGAACATATTTTTACTATAGGATAGAACATTCAATTTCATTTTCACATAGATAAACCATGATCAATTGAATGGCATAAAAAGTTGTACAAGACTAATGTGGAATATAACATTAGCCGAATTCACCATGTGATAAATAGGTGAATTTTAATCATCTATTCATTAAGAGTAGCAATTTTATTTCCCTTAATTAGTTTAGAAGGTTAGTGATTAAACTAAGATCACACTAGGGTGATTAAAGCTTAATCACCAACTTTAAGGCCTATAAATAAGGGTGACTAGCCATAATTTGATAACACTTCTAAGGTTTTAGAAAATCTA
>JBBYHM010367088.1:0-18979 GCA_038381775.1 Adansonia rubrostipa | reverse complement strand
CGAAATGACTATTTATTTGGAGTTGCCACCAATCTATTTGGGTTAGGTGAGATTGGTCACCTATCGGAGTTTGTATTGCGAGGGTTATGAAACCCTAGAATACAAACTCCAAGGCCCGTGATCATACCAAAGCTCATATAAAAGGGTTCGAGAGTCTGTTACAATCACAAGTGAGGATCGACCCTCTCATGATGCCCAAAAATCGGTACCTTATTAATTACATGTTAACTTGAATTTTAATTTTTATTCGGCTTCAATATGTGGCATTTAATTACAATTCCCATATTGTCCAAATAAGATTTTATTATTCCATGATAAAAAATTGCGGATTTGCATTTTAAAAAATCAAAACATCTTATGCACCCTCACCGAAAAACCAATGGGACACGAAAGTTTTCATTATTCCTTTTTATACCCCAAAGAAGAACCAAAGGGACATAAAAGGTTCTAAAAAAATGTTTTTCACATCCTACTGGAGTACCTGGTAGAATGTGAAAGGTTTTTTATTTGTATAAAATTCTCGTTTCCCATTTTGAAAAGGGTACCTCCTCATTAGAATAATCTGTAAAACCCCTATCACATATGGGTGGGAGGAATTTCACACACCACTCTAACTCCGAGACATTGCCTTTATTTTACAAAGACATACGAATTTTATTTGAAACAAAAATAAAATACATATGACTCAGTCTGGACACTGAAATACTAATTTGAATCCAAGGACTAAAAGATAAAAGAAAAACGAACCTATCCTTAAAGTAAACCTTAGGAATAGAAACACCCGGTGGTTACTTAAGACTAGGTTTTAAGAACAATTACAATATCCTTAATGCTTACTGTCGAGACTAAGGACCCAGTAACTACTTGTGATTTGGTTCTAAGGAAAATTAAAATATTCCTAAGGCTTACCATTGATACTATGGCACCCGGTAGCTACGTAGGATTTGATTCTAAGGAAAATTAAAATATTCTAAGGCTTACCATTGACACTAAGGCACCTAGTAAGAAAAATTATGAAACTGCCCTTGAGGTATACTTTCGACATGAAAGTATCTCGATACCCTTAATGGACTCAAAAATGACCTTAAAAGAATAAAGGAACCTTAAACTTTCACTTTTGGCATAAAAGCTCCCCGAGTGAAAAAAAATTACGAAAATACCGCTGAGGTATACCTTCGACATGAAAGTATCTCGGTACCCTTAATGGACTAAAAAATAACATTAAAAGGCTAATGGAACCTTAAACTTTCACCTTTGGCATAAAAGTATCCCGTGAAAAAATTACAAAAATGCCCCTGAGGTATACCTTTGACATGAAAGTATCTCGGTAGCCCTAATGGACTCAAAAATAACCTTAAAAGGCGAAATGAACCCTAAACTTTCACCATTGGCATAAAAGCATCCAATGAGAAAAATTATAAAAATGCCCCTGGGTATGCCTTCGACATAAAAGTATCTCGGTACCCCTATTGGACTCAAAAATAACTTTAAAAGGCTAAAGGAACCTTAAACTTTCACCATTGGCATAAAAGCATCCTGATGAGAAAATTATGAAAATGCCTCTGAGGTGGACCTTCGACATGAAAGTATCCCGGTACCCCTAATGGACTCAAAACTAACCTTAAAAGGCTAAAGGAACCTTAAACTTTCACCATTGGAATAAAAGCCCCCTCAATAAGAAAAATTATGAAAATACCCCTGCGGTCTACCTTTGACATGAAAGTATCCCGGTACCCTTAATGGACTAAAAAATAACCTTAAAAGGCTAATAAAACCTTAAACTTTCACCTTTGGCATAAAAGCATCCCCGTGAGAAAATCACAAAAATGCTCCTGAAGTATACCTTCGACATGAAAGTATCACGGTAGCCCTAATGGACTAAAAAATAACCTTAAAAGGCTAAAGGAACCTTAAACTTTCACCATTGGCATAAAAGCATCTAGTGAGAAAAATTACGAAAATACCCTTGGGTATACCTTCGACATGAAAGTATCTCGGTATCCCTAATGGACTCAAAAATAACCTTAAAAGGCTAAAGGAACCTTAAACTTTCACCATTAGTATAAAAGCATCCCGATGAAAATATTATGAAAATGCCCCTAAGGTGTAACTTCGACATGAAAGTATCCCGATACCCCTAATGGACTCAAAACTAACCTTAAAAGGCTAAAGCAACCTTAAACTTTCACTATTGGCATAAAAGCATCCCGGTGAAAAAATTTACGAAAATGCCCCTGGGTATACCTTTGACATGAAAGTATTCCGGTACCCCTAATGGACTCAAAATTATAAAAACTGGATGAACCTATCCTAAATATGCACCTTTGGCATAAAAGCATCTCGGTTACTATCTAGGACTTTATTTTTAAAAAATTACCAAAATGCCCCTAGGGTATACCTTCAATATGAAAGTATCTTGGTACCCTAATGGACACTAAAATGATGAAAAGTAGATGAATTTAATCTAAATGGAAAAGCTAAAAGTTTAAGTTTGACTTGAAATGCAACACTGACAATCAAGCCTCTAAATTTTTGAAAATTACATTTTTGAAGACCAAACAAATACGAAAAGTTTTAAAAGTTTCAATATCCCTAGGGAAGGCCATAGAAATAATAGAAATCGTTAAAACTGATGAAATGTGCATTTTGCCCCCAAATATGAAAATTTGCTATTTAGTCTCTACACTTTTCTAAATTTTCATTTTAGTCCCTACATAATAAAATAACCTAAAAATCATAAAAGAAAAATCATATGAAATTATGCATGAAAGTACAGCCAATATATCAACAAAGATTCGGCCAATACCTTGCCCAAGTTTTTTTATTTTTTTACAATTTACAAAGTAACCCCTAAACTTTATAAAATTACATTTTGACCCCTATATGGTAAAGTACCATAAAAAAATCATTAAAAGTCATCAAACCAGCAAAGAATCAACACAAATTTCGTGGTAACAATATGCAAGAAGGTTCAGCCAAGCATTTTTAGCCACAAAATATAATTTCCATATTTTACAATTTAGTCCCTAAACTTTTTAAAATTTACAAAATGACCCCTAAAGTATTAGAAATGCCTACAAATTGTTTGCAAACTCATAAATCAGATTTCTTAAGGTCCATAAGGCTCTCGACCAAGCCACAAATGGCCTAAAAAAATTCTTATGAATTTTGCAATTTAGTCCCTAAGTTTACAAATATTACTAAATAATCTAAAAACCCTAAAATTATAAGAAAATAAGTGCAAGTCATCATTATCAAGCCCAAACACATTCAGCCAAGATGAAAAAGCATGGGATTTATGCATGATTTGATAAAAAAAAATCATGAAAATAACATAAATAACCATTATTAAGCTTAAGTAAACATAAAGTATAAAATAAGCACAAAACAAAATCAATCAAAATACTAATTATCAAAAGAACACAAAAGAAATAATTGAAATTTAAATATAATGACAACAAAATCATATTCACAATAGTAAAAATACCATTTCATAAAAAAAGTGTAGAAAAATAAAATTAAAAAATTAAAAAAAAAAACTAAAATCACCATGTTTAGCCTTTCAACATGGATGGAAATACATGAGCCTTAACATGGATTTAACTCATAAATAAAATGAAAAAAAAAAAGAATCAAATGAAGAAGAATAAGAAGAATGGCGTATTTACCTTAAAAAAACTAGAAAAACTAATATTTTTGTTTTTTTTTCTTTTCAAAAAATCTAAAAAATCTCGTTGAACACAAACCACCTCTATATATAAAGATGGAGGAGGGCGACATGGTTGGAAAAATACCATGGGCCGAAACCTCCCTAGAAATTTCTAGGAAATTTCTTTTTTTTTTTAAATCTTAAATTTTATTTTTTGATTGATTTGATTTCTTTTTGATGGATTTAATTTAAATTAATTGTTTTTGTTTTTTTATGGATGATGACATCATCTATTTCTAAAGATTTTATGAGATATTTGTAATATCTGTAAAATTATACCGTAAAAAAATAATTAGAAAGATTAAATTATAAAAATTAAAAATTATGTGTTTAAAATAAAATTTCATATAATTAATTTAATTTAATTTAATAATGAAACAAATTTTTATTTACAGAAAAAAATATTAAAAGCTACAAACTCATAAAATTTTATGAGAAAAAACCTTTACTGGAAAAAATTATTTTGTATAAAAAATTCAAAACTCATAAATAAATTCAATTTTTTAAAACTGATTTAATATGATTTAACTAATAATATTTACAGAATTTTAAAAATTATAAACTCGAAAAAATCTTATCAAAAAAATTACGAATAAAAAGCTTTGTGTCTCGATAATAGAGAAAATTTTAAAACTTATATAAATAAATTAAAATTTTCAAAACTGTTTCAATGTGAATTAAATAATAGTATTTAAAGAAATTTAAAAAATTAGAAACTTGAAAAACAATCTCATTGAAAAATTTACAGAGTATAAAACCCGCATCTTCATAACAAAAAAAAATTCTAAAACTCATAAAATAAATTAAATTTTTCAAAATGATTTAATATGGATTAAAAAATAATATTTAAATAATTTTAAAAATGATAAACTAAGAAATTTTTTTTAAAAAAATTTACAAAGTAGAACACTTCGTATTTTGGGAATAGAAGAATGTTAAAAGAATAATGCAAACCTGATAAAATAAAGGAATTTTCCTAAACTAATTTAATATGAATTAAATAATAGTATTTGAGGAAGTGAAAATATATATATATATATATATATATATATATATATATATATATAGACTTAGAAAAATCTTTCCGAAAAAATTCATGAAGTAGAAAACTTCGTATCTCTAAAATGGGAAAAATTCTAAAATTCATAACAAATAAGTGAATTTTGAAATATGATTTAATGGTAGTGAAATGTAAATATTTAAAGAATTTTAAAATTCATAACTAAAAAAAATTACCCCAAAAATTTTACAGATAGTGAAAAGTTTGTATTCTAAAACCAAAAAAAATTTTAAAAAATATATTAAAAAATTACATAAAATGAATTAAATAGAACATATTATTCAAAATATTAATTTATAAATATATAAAGAAGAAAATCCAAAATTCAAAATTCAAAATAATTTTATTAGAAAAATTTCACCAGTACAATACCCACGATACTATGAAAAAATTTAAAATTAATTAAAAAAAAGAGCAACTTGACACCTTGTGGTATAAATGCCAACACAAATTTTTTCATTGAATATTTTTAATTTTTTGGAGTGCATATCAACATAAATACCACATAGTTATCGATAAAAATATATGAAGGTCAATTTCTCAAATTTAACGAAAAATTCTCAAAAAATTCCTAAAAATGGAAAATTTGACTATGATATCATCCGCAAAAGTAGTTTTTTAAAATTTTGGCAAGAAAATATTAAAAATAATTTTTTTCTTAAATATTCATCCTATATATCCAAAATGAGAGATCAAAATATGTCTTTTTTTTCTTATGAACTTATAGTTATTTAAATTAAGTCTAAAAAGGTCTTGAAAATGTCTTGTTTATCTGAAAAAGATCATTCTCAATGAGGATGGCCATTAAGTTCTCGATCTCAGATATTCAAAACTATTAAAAAAAAAAAACCTGAACGGAATTAAGTGTCTACAATCATCAACATCGAGTCTTCCTTGGTCATCAACATCTTAGACTAGTCTTCCTTGATCATCAATATCTTAGATGAGTCTTCTTTGACTATCGTCCACCATCTTGATGCAATATCTTAGTTGAATCTTCCTTAGTCATTGAATTCGATGCATGTTATATCTTTCTTCATCTTGGGTGATTTTCCTTTCCCTCTTGATAATATTCCTCTGTTATCATCTTCAAAAACTATGATGCACAATAATTGACTTGGATAAGCAAACCTTTTACCTCGTGCAAGTCTGCAATCTTCCTTACTTCAAAACGTATCGAACTTGTTCTAATTTGTAGTCTTGACATGAAAGTCTTATTCAAGTGTGTCACATCTGACAGGATTTGTGATCTTGACATGACAATTATTATCAACATCTTGCCTTTGAAAGATTGTGAGGCTTGGAAAAATTTTGTTGACTAATCCTCCAAAGTACCAAAAAAAAGAGAGAGAATAATGTCTAAATTGATTTATACCTACCAAATATGAGCTCGTCGGCAAAAAGACTAAGCATTTTTCATGTTTTCATCTTTTTGGAAAAACTTGATAAATTTCTTTTTGATTCTTGAAGTACACCATGATGATTCTAAAAAATAAGTCATAGTAAATAGAGAATTAAAAAAAATTCTTTTTTTATCTAGAAAAACTCAAGAAATATGGTGTGCATGGCGATGAGAACATGAAGATTAGAAAAAAAAAAAATAATGTGGCGCATGCATGAAGAAAACGTATGCAGTGCGTGTACATATGGTGCATGGTTTCTTGAATATGCATGAGATTGGTTTCTTGAATATACATGAAATTTGTAGAATCTTGATTTTTGTGTGCAAGTGTTAGGCCTTTATATGCAAAGTGTCAAGATGCATGCTTAGGTGATGACAAGTAAAGGATGGTAAGACATGTAGGCAAGGTGTCTTAATGGCAAATAATTATAAAAAGGTGGCATGAATACATCATCTGATATGCGTGGCTTCATGACCGCACGTGCAAGCGTGCAGGGCTACTTGTCTGGCTGTCATCTCCATTCTAATTTTCCTACCAGGCTACTAGTCGAGCAGTACCCATGATTCGTAAAAATTAGCTGCAAAAGAAAAAAAAATCCAAACCAGCATTGGACAAAGAAAAAAATTGGTGAAACGCGATACCTAAAAGAAGACAAGACTAAAGAATTTATAATCTTGCCGCTTCTTAATAAACTGCTTCTTGCCCTTCAAAAACAAAACAAGATTTGGCCTTCTTTCTATTTGGGAAGACTGAAGCTCAAGAATGTTGTTGAGGATAGGTGGCTTCGGATTGTCTCTCCAAAACTTTCTCGAAGCTCTCGCTTTTATCTGCTTGCGGAGAACTCCGGATGAGCGGGATTTGAGTATGATGGAACTAGCTTGTTGATGCCTTCTCAAGCATGAGGCGATGAAGATCTCGAGATCATATGTAGTGCTTTTAGCTTAATCCAAATGGGACTATAAGTCAAGATTCTTATTTCAATTTGAAAACCGATTCCTAAGGTCGAGGGACGTGTGTTTCGATTGTGTAAGGAGTCAAATTTTACTTAAGATCAAAAGTTGGCGTTGTAATACATTCTTGGTGAATGACGTCAAAAGTTGCCAGAAGATGAAATTTGTAGGGGACTATGATTGTCAATTTTTTTTGCGTGGGGGGATGGACTAGGATCTACAAGGGTTATATGAGCCTACCATTAAGCCATGTTGGCTATTCATATTCTTTTGAGGAGTGGCCTTGGTTTTGCATGAACTTTTACCATGCCAAGATTTTATGTATACATGGGCCATGTTTTGCATGAGCTTTTTTTTACCAAGCCCAAACTTTTTCTTGTGATCCAAACGTGCTTTGGTAGGAAATTAAGTATGTGGGCCAAAGATTTGTTTTAACTAGTCAAGGTCTTGAATTTTTTGGTGGGCCCATGCAAACTTTTTTAATATGGGCATAGCAGCACTTCTTTTATATGAGTGTGCAAGCATTTCCATGCGTGTTAATTTTTTATGGGCCGGTCTGTGGATCATTGATAATGTGCTAGCAATTGAAGCATATGAATATTCTGAAGACAATGCAAAGCCCCGAGTCAATTGCTACATCAATAGAGCAAATTAAATTTCCAAGACTTACGCACTTGCTACACTCAACAAAATCATGTACATAATCAAGTCTTGAGAAGGTATTTATGGAAGGAAAATTTTTTTGACTAATCACAAATTGTCATGTGTAAATTAAAAATTTTTTTAATTAAATTGTCAATTAATTTTGCATTGTCATCTGAAATCGACGATATCATAATTAGTTATTTATCTTTAATTAAATTAAATTAACTAAGAGATAAATAAAGAGTTTTATCTATAATTAAATTGAAGTAATTAAGAAATAAATAAAGAAGATAAGTTATTTTGGAACTCTTTTATAAAGAAACCATATTCTTTAATAACTCTCTTTCACCTAGCTCATCGACACTATAAAAAGGAGCCTCTACCAAAGCCATTCAACAAAATTCACAAGCCTGAAGAGAAGAAGTAGATTTTGAGGACACAAATTCTTTTCAAATTCTCAAAAAGATTTCTATGAAGAATTTGAAGAATGCGAAGAATGTTGCTCTCATTCTTTAAAAGGTGGCTCTATAATCTTGTTCCGACGATAGAAAAAAAAAAGTGAATTCCATTTCTCAAGATCAAGTCACAAAAACCCTTGAAACAGACTCCATTGATTCAAAATCAAGACTAAAGACCCTTGAATCCACGCTTGTGTTAAAGAAAAAAACCAAATAATTTCTTTATTTAAAGAATATCCAGAGATTACAACTCAAAGTTTGACAAATAAATTTTTTTATTTGTCTCACAAATTTCTTTTGTCATGTTTTTGAAAGAAAATTTTTGTTTATACCTGGAAATACCCTCGTCTAGTTTTTGCTTCATGGTCCATGAAATGTTAGGTATCCCGATCAATGGAAACATTGTCTTATTGAAATGATAATCCACGAACCATGCAGTAAAAGATCACTCATTGTAGGGCCTAAAAATGTAATTATGGATGGTGAATTAAACCCAACAAAAATCCCAAGACATTGTTGAGACCCATTTTTATCCTCTTTAGTGGTGCAAGAGGCACATACACTGCATATGAAAAAATGTGTGGGTGTAAAATATCTACTTGGTAACCTAGAGCCAACTACATGAGGAACTATATTAGTCTAATAGTGGGGCGATCTAGTAAGTGCCGTTGCATACATAATAACATGTCTCCACACAGAATCATTGAGCTTCATCCTTAACAAAAGGAATATGAGTGGTGATTTGGATGCATTTTATCAAGGATTCTGCTAATCCATTTTGTGCATATACATGTGGGATAGGTGCTGTATCTTTACTCCTAGTGATGCACAATATGCATCAAAGCTCGTAGTAGTGAATTCACCCACATTGTCCACCCTGATGCTGTAAATCGGATAATTAAATAAGTGTGCCTGGAGCTTTATTATCTGCACAAGTAAACATGCAAAGCAACATTACATGTGGATAACAAGCAAACATCGAGCCATCTAGAAGATATGTCCATTAAGACCATAGAATATCTAAATGGTCCACTTATAGGATGTAAGGGCCCCAAAATATCACCTTGGATCCTTTAAAGAAAAGTTGGTGATTCCAAATCCACCTTCATAAATGAAGGTATAGGGATGAGCTTACGTTGTGAGCATGTCTCATAAGTGTAATCCCTAGATAATAACACCTTTTGTCTTTTAGTGGGTATCTTTTAGTGTTAAGGATGATTCTATACATCATTATAGCTCTTGGGTGACCTAGGCAATCATGCCATAGTCTAAACTCATTGGGATTCAATAGTCTTAGGACATAGTGGCACATGATTCATAAACTCGAATATGAACCTAACAGATGCTTGTACTTGAAGCCTTTAGCTTCTCATGGATGGTCTTTTGGCCTATCTCATGTGAAATGATGCAAAGACTAGTTCTATTATTCTTAACTCGTGTCTCACTGTAATATCCATTCCTAAGGATATCTTTAAAGCTAAATAAATTCCTTTTTGATTTTACAGTTAGCAATGTATTCTTGATTTGCAGCATGGTACCATTTGGTGGTACAAATATGGCACTCCTTGAGCCATCAATGAGGTCAATAAGACTTTTATAGTATGAACATTTATCTTGCGTAATGTCATACCCAAGACAAAGCTCTTATCAAAGAGGATAGTATGCGTTATTCTATTATTTAAAAAACAAAGTTCATACTTTTTCTTGATAGTAAAAGATAAACCAATTAATATAAGATAAAACTTTTGGTTTTATTCAATAAAAATTTTTTTAAGCATAAGAAAAAGCCATAATAATCTAGTCTTAGCTAGATTAACATAAAGCAGGCAACCCTCTAAACCTATTCATCCATCCACCATTATGTCCTGTACCTTGATTCTCGATCCCACCAAGGGTTAAACCACATTCTTAGATTCCTCCCCCTTGGTCATCTACTTTTTAATCATTAATAAAGTTTGAGACTTGGAGAGTAATGCTAGCTACAATTGGAGCTTCAGAGGTGAATGTCTCAATGCCATGGCTTTTGGTGCGCTTGCCCTTACTAGATTGGTGTTGGTCCATAAAATGTTTAGGCACATGACAGGTACGCGACCAATGCCCTTTTCTACCACAGCGATGATAAATATCCCCTTACTTTCAATAGGTCTTCTTGCTTTTTCCATGATTGAGACCTAGATTCCTATTGTGGTTATCTTTACCGCCACTTTTTTTGTATGGTTGTCCACATCTGCAGTCTCAACTCCTTATTTTGGTCATTTCCTTTTGTAGAGTTATCATTTGCTTTAGGCAAAGCTTTAGACCTAGCAGGTCTCATATCATGGTTCTTAAGCAATAATTTATTATTTTGTTTAGTAATCAAGAAGCATTCAATCATCTCCAAATACTTCTAATACTGGTCCTGGAGTATTAGATTTTATGCATAAAAGTAGAAAAAAGTTTTCTCTAAAAGCTTTTCTTGAGAAGTTTAGTCCCACACAACTTAAGGTGAGAGATAATGTTATACAAGGCCGAGCTATAATTATTCAAACTTGAAGTTCAACAACCTCAAGTGCATCCAGTCATGTTGGGCTTTAAGTAAGATCATGATTTTTGTATGACCATATTGCTCATTAGGTCTAGCCCATAGAACTACAAAAGCTTGCACTGATTGATATTGAGTCTTCAGTCTTTCATGTATATGTCGCCTCAAAAAAAAATCATGGCATTGACCTTATCCTTGCCATTAGCTTGACCATCTGCGATGATGGCTCTTGACTATCTTAGTTTTTACAAGTGAATCTCCATGTCCAAGCACCAAGATAGGGAGTTGGATCTACTCACATCAAGGACATGAAATTTTAGCTTTTTAATATTAGCCATAGTCTACCCATAAAAAACCCACAAATTAGATAACTTTACGTGTCAAGTAAATAACACAACAGGTTTTATGTATATATGCATGATAAACCAAAATTGGACATTCATAAGCAAGTTTGACAACTTTAGGTGTTAGAAGTGATTCCTTTGAATTTCGAAAAGATTCCTTCAACTTTTAAAAATTACATTTTTTAGCCTTTAAACTTTTCATTTTTTGTAATTTGGCCTTTAAAATTTTGAAAAATTTTAATTCAATCCGTAAACTTCACATTATGGAAAATTACTATTTGTGGGCTCTAGAAAATTATGCTTCAGGGCAATTTTTAGAAACTAATTACACTTTTAGGTTATTTTGAAAATAATCCAAAATAGGTATAAAATTTTTTTAAGCAAATTACAAACTAGTCCCTATCTTATGCCCCTAGGAGTTTTCTTTGCAAATATACCACCTCTAGTGGTTTTCGAGGGTGACCTTGTCTGATCGAGGGACAACACCGTTCATTGGGACTGATGATTTAAAGGTTTTAAGTTTTAGGGTTTCTATGATTTTGGGAACTTGCAGCCATAATTGATGGTAGAGAAGGAAGGCTAAGCCTCATGGAGAAGGATGGCTAAGCCTCGCGGGGATATCACCTGGCCAGTCATAGGCCTCGCTAATAGTGTGGAGATTGGATTCTTTAAGATTCGATGAAACCAAATTTAAGCTTTTGGGTTTTGATGTTTCAGCCATAATCGACGGCTTTTGAGGGAAGCGAGGTTATGTAGGGATTGATGTTAGATGGCTTTAAGCCATGCTTACTATAGTTTGCCTTATCGATGTCGGGAACCCAAGATTCCTATTTTAGGTTTAAAAGGCATATCAGTTTTAGGGCTTTTTTTGGTGGCTTCTAGGACAAATAAGGAAAGGAGAAGCCAATAATGGACAAGAGGGGTCTTTAGGATCAGTCCAATCGTTGGTCATACAACGTGGGAGGCTGAAAGGTTTCAACCCAAATGCATGGGTTGGGCTAGAAAGATTTGACATTTGCCACCAGCCCTTCTAGTTTCTCTTTTCATCCTCCATTAGCTTATAGATTTATATTTTTTCAACTCTTTTTGGCTTTTTCAAGCTATAATGTGCCTTTTAATCGAAATATTATTTTTTTAAGTTATCTTCAAGTTAGATAAACAATTATCTTGATGGCCAAAATCCTGCTCATAATCGGGTAAACTTCAAATTATCACTAGTTTTATTTCTTTTGAAGCATTATATGTTACTCATTAAAATAAATTATTAATATATTCATGAAGATAAAAGGTTCCTTTTGGATCCCATCACGCCTCCAGTGCGATGGTATCCAAGGAAACTGACCCTCTGTATATATAATATTATAATATATTATATATAATATATATTAATTCAAGATTTAATATAAATTTTTTTATTCTTTCATTATTTTTAAATAATAATTTAAGATTTAATATAAACTATTTTTTTGTCTTTTATTATTTTTAAATAGTACTTTTGATATATATAATTTATATATAATATATATTTAGAGTTGGAACATATAAAATATAATTTTATATAATATATATATATATATATAGGACATATATCAAATATATGTTTCAATATATATTTATTATTTTTTAAATGCAATTCCAATATATATAATATGTATAATCAGTATTTTATTTATTATAATTCAGAATTTAATATAATAATTTTTATTTTATAAATTTGAGATTCAAAATAAAATATTTTTAATTTTTTATTATTTTTAAATAATATTTTTATCGTATATATGATTTATGTATAATATATATTATAATTTATAATATATATTATATTTTATATATAATATATAAAATAATAAAAAGTGTAAGCCACGTGAATTGCCATAAAAGCCACATGAAAAAATGCAAGCATTAAAAGGTAAAATGATAATTTTTATTTTTTAGTTAGCATTTCTAATAATTGATATATATTTTTTATTTATTAATAATTTCCCTTTTTACTTTTTTTCTTTGCATAATTTAAAGTTCATTTCACTTTTTTTTTTGAATTTTCCTAAGAAACAATTAAAAATCCTAACTTTCTCTAATCTCACTTTTATCTTGTCTTCCTCTGGTAATTTTATGGTAATTTTATGTGTGGGTTGAGATAAAAAAAAGTAAAATAAAATAAAAAAGTAATTTTTTTATAAAAATAAATATTTTTTATTTAAAAAGTAAGAAAAGTTGAGTCTTATTTTCTTTTGAAATGATTAATTTTTATAAACTTTAATTTAAAATAAATTAAAAAATTATAAAAATAAATTATACATTTTTTAATTTTACATAAATTATAAAAATAAACTCTTGAATAGTATTTGTTCACTCACTCCTCGCTGGAACCCCGGGAGGGGGAAAAAAAAAAAAAAAAAAACCTGAACCACACTCTTTCTTCTACGGTCTCGTTTCTTGTTTTGACCCTTTTTCTAACGTTCCGTACAATGTCGGGTTCTGGTGGTGTTTCGATCGCCAAAAGCCGAGGCGATGGGAATGGTTTTTATAATCCACCGGCGATGGCGAGAAGCAGCAGCAAATGAGGATGTAGCGGCGAGAACAAAGGCTGTTGATATCCAAGAGTTTGACGGAGAAGAGAACGGAACGAGGAATGCGCCACCTCATCACCATCTTCGTCGTCGTTGAATAATAATCGTAAAAGTAATGATGATAATTCGACGAATTTGGATCGGTTCTTGGAGTTTACAATTCCTGTCGTACCGGCTCAACAGTTATCCAAGGTAAATTAAAAAAAAAAAAAAAAGGGAAAAAAACAAACTTTTATTAATCACAAGGTTTGGCCATTCTTTTTTTTTTTTTTTTTAAATCTGGTTCAATTTTTTTTTTTTTGGATTCTTTGATTGATTAAAAAAATGGTCCAGTCTGGTTTTTATTTTGAGGAAATAATTGAAAATTGTTTCTTTTTTTTTTTAAAGGTTTATTAGAAGTTACTGATTAGCTGTGTCTAGTGAAATTACTTGACTTTACTTTAAACTCGACAGAAAATTAAAGAAATTTGTTCTATTTTGTTAGTCAGAAAATGTAGGAAAATCTAACATAGTTTGGTGAACAATAGAAAACTTGACAACCAGAAACTGTTAATTATTAATCAATGCAAAATGGGGAATTGTTTTTCCAAAATTTTAAGCAAAATATGGAGTGTTGGACTCTCTTTTTTTTTTTTTTCCTTTTCTTTTAAATGTTGATGAATCTTTTTTTGGGTGAATCTTGGTGATCTTATGGACCAGCATAAGGGGATGGACGCAGCAAGGGCGAGAGCGCGAGCACGGCTGACTGGACTGTCACCCATTTTTTGTTTTTGAGCATTTGTGGGGGTCTTTTAAGGAATGTAGTGCATCTGGAGTTTGGGTTCCTCTTTTGTTGAATGGGAGTGATCAAGTAATCCAATACTATGCTCCTTACTTATCTGCCATTCAGCTGTATATAGACCCATCAAGACCCTCCCCAAGGCAAAGCCAAAGGTAATGCCATTCAGACCTTATTTTATCTAGTTACCTGCTGTTATTGAGAGTCCTCGCTAACATACCCTCTTGGTTCCTTCTTGACTGAGATTTTGTGACGGCCCTTGATTTTTTTTGGATCCTCATGTGGTGATGGCCAGTCCATATATCCTTTTTGTAAGTTAGGAAACTGTAATTGGATAATCAGGGTCAAACCTATTAGAAATAATCTTCTATTAACTTGCGAAGTCATTTTGCTCATGTCGCAATTCGTAGTTTATATAACTTAGGTTCTTTTGTATTTGTACCCCATGTCTTGCTGATATGCTTTGTAAGATTTGCTAGGTTTTTTTTCCCCATAATCTCAGTGAGATAAGTAGAGGTTGAAGTTCAAGGTGATGTGTTATATTAAGCTATGTAATTTTTCATTGGAATGCTAGAGATATAGCATCCTTGTTGTGTTATTTCATTTTGCCCTCTGTCTTTGAACAGGAGGCCTGGTGAGGAGAGTGATACTGAGTTATCCAGGGAGCAAGTAGTGATGTTAGCAACAGTGATTGTTGAATAAGTAGAAGAGCTAACAATGTTATCCAGGGGGCTTGGAGTAAGATGGACACTGCAGATGTGGATATCTAGAGATTGACTAGACTGTCACTTAGAAATAGATACTTTGGGGGTTGCTTAAGTGATGAAAGCAATATTTCTATTCCTCTGAGTCAGCTTATTTTTGAATACTTAGAGCATGATCAACTGTTTAGTCGTGAGCCCTTGGCTGAGAAGGTCACTCCATTGTCCTCTTTTACATTAGCATTTGCTGCTTGTTGTGCTTTCTCTAATAACATTACATCTCATAGATTTCCGTTCTGGCTTCTCAATTTCCAGCACTAAGGACATGCCGGAGCTGTGATCTATCACCTTCAAGTTGGATTTCTGTGGCATTGTATATTTTTCTGTTTTTAGAAGACTTCATGAAACTATGATTCTTGTTTATTGCAATTGTGATTTTAATCCTGATTATATCTGATAATTTTTCATTTTTCGTTTTTTTAATGAAGGTATCCTATATATAGGATTCCAATGGGTAGGACTCTGCAGAATCTGGATGGCTGCTTTTTAACATATCACTCTGTCTACACCCTCTCCAGGTAAGCATGTTTTTCACTCTTTATATGTGTTTGCGTGTCTATATTTTTCTTTTCTGCTTTACGCTTTGTTTACAATGTGATTTTGATAATGTTTGGAGCAGGTACTGGCATGGATGGACTGCCCTTTCGCTGCTTTAAAGTAAGGGAGTTTCATGGTGCTGACATGTCTTTAAAGGTACCATTGCCTATCTTTGGACTTGCTTTCTATAACTTCACATTGTCCGTTTGGAATCCTAATGAAGTTGACGAATGTCAGAAAGCTAATTCCCTTTTGCGAGCTGCTGATAACTGGCTCAGGCTTTTGCAAGTGAATCATCCAGATTTCAGGTTCTTTGTTTCTCATAATACATACTGGAGGTGAGCAAAGTTCCACGGCATAACAGAACTGACTTCTTAACTTGGAAGAGTCTGAATACCTCAGCGGATCAACTTCCAAACTGTTTCTCCGACCCCATAAGCCTCAGCTCATTCGTATACTTAATAACGCACGCTCGATCTTCCTAATGGCTGCGAGTAAAGATGCTTTATTTTGTATGGATTGTTGTGTATGCAGAACACAGATAGCCATGATATTACCATCTCAACTGGTGGGCTTCCTGTTGTACACCATGTTCATGTTCCTTGAAGAGGTAGAACTCAATCGCTACAGCTTCTTAATAAGTTTGTTTGCTGATGATGAAAGTTTGTATATACACGTGTATAATTTTGAGTTCAGTATGTTACACATACTACCACTTGTGCCAACACTTTTTATAAAGCATCTTGGATCCATAACATTAGTTTTTTTAGTGGAGGTGAAAATAACACGTGAGCTCCTCTTCTTGTATCCATGTTCAACATGTCAGACCTCGAAATTTCGAGTAAAGTATGAGAACGTGAGAGGTTTAATACGCAGACAATATTGATAATTTGTACCCTTCTTTCATGTTAAAAGAGCATAATCTAATGTAGAATGTCAACGACTAGTAATCTAATAATTTATAGCCAAGTTTTGATATCAAATTTCACCCAATCATTCTTGAAAAAGGTTTTAAATCAGTTAGCTAATTCTGATCTTATAATAGAATAAATCAAGGATAGATATAGGATAATGTTATTCCATCTTTCCATTATTCATAAAGGCTCTAATTACAGTAGGAATACAAAATTCAGCTGATTTGACCGATTATCATTTTGGAGATAGACTGAAGATCTTGCTTTTTATGCTTTACCGTCAGACCTAACATTATATTGGCATAAACACTACAAATGCCCCCATTAACTTAAAAGTTATCATCAAGAATGGTGAACATCAACAGTCCTTGGACAAATTCGCACCTTCTAGCCTTCTCCTTGTGGTCCTTGTCCGACATTTGCGATGGCTGAGGCCTTCTGTCATTATAAACCATTGTTAAGACACTTAAATCTGATTGATAACTTCCATCAGTGAATCCAAACTAAAAAGGTTATGCAGTGACAGGAAAGCAGAAGGCAAGGCAAGTTCCTAGTAAGCACTAAGAGGGAAAGAAAATGCAATAATTAAGGTAAACCCTTGTATCCAACGTGGTTAAATTTAAAATTTTCATCTATTAAAAGCATTGATTGCTGCCCTTTGCAACAAGGGTAAGGGTCACTGGAAACAACCTGCTTAGACTAATCGCCACTACGATCAAGTGGTATCTACCTACTAACTGGCAAGTCCAATAATAGCAAGAAAATAATTTTACCTAGGCCATGACATTTTGTACAATTTGGTGACTCCTGAAGGTTGTTCACTATATCAAAGAGCATTGTGGACTATAAGCAGCCCTGTCATTAACCAGAAAAAGAAACGAAAGTACCAATATCACGTAAAACAAATGAACCCAGCAGTTATACCTTTCTAGAAATTCTTTATTTGTGCTTTCCTTTACTGCAGTTGATTCAGCAATAGAAAGAGGCTGCAAGCTTAATGGCTCATCATTTGAGGGTGGATTAAACATAAATGATGATAATAATGGATCAGGTTCTATACTGGAGGAAGAAACAATGCATGAAGAACCCCCAAAAAGGGGCGGCAAATGTCCTTCTCGCAGTTCTTTTCTCAAAATAGAGAAAGTCAAATTCGATCCACCCTTGCGTAATCTCCGCTTGTGCTGCATATAACATCCGGTCAAGGAATAACCTGAAGTATTCATCATGACATGCTTACTTACAAACAAACTAGAGAAAGTTAAACTTTAAAAGAAGAGAGTAAACTGAGAATAAGGAAAGTTTTTCACAGCGACAACAGAGTATATAAGCTTGGTCACTATAAGCAGATGTGTATATCAGTTCTAAAATAAAAATCAAAAGACAAATGCTTATACCGCCATCAAAGTCTATTATGTTTTGCATATTGCCACACCATGGCTCGCATAATCAAGCATCATGGTGAAGATGAAATCAGATCAAAGTGTTTAGCCTTTCAAAAGAGAAAGATCCATATTCGGACTAGATATATATGGATATAGTTTTATCTAAACCAGCCTTGACATCAGAACCAAACAAGACATAAGAAATAAACCCAGCCAGACCAAAATCGACATAAAATGGGTATCTTTAGAAAACTCCCATGTTGCATGGTAATGTGGCTATCAGTATCCACTCTGACCCTCTTTGCACAAACTGGGCACACCTGAAGAGGTAGCATTCAACCAAACATCTATAAGCAAAATCTGAATGTAACTTGAGCAATGTCATGAATCCAACAGAGCAACAACAATAAAAGCATGAAGAATCATAGAATTGGTTTAGCCAATTAATTTAAAAGCTAAACAGCTTAAAGCTCTACTGTGAACGAATGCTAGACACAGGTGCTTGAGAAATAAGAATAATATACTTAAGCAAACAACATCCATCACTCTGGCAGCAGTAAAATTCACAACAAAAGAGACATAGCTAAGCAAAATTATAAAAGTTCTTACTAAACTTAATTCCCCATTTCAATACCAACTGAGGCGTACAATACACTTCAAAATTTTTCGTTTGTTTTTCCAATTATAAACTACTCCATTATAAACTTCAAAATACTCCTCCATCAATAACAAGAAGTACTCAAACATAGTTCATATTTTTCTAATAAATTCAATAAGGAAACACGAATTTGATCAACAGAAAAAAAAAAAAGTTTATATGTTTGCAGAAGATTGGAAAATGGTACCCCATTTTTAGCTTCAACAGGATGTTCCTCATCGATGTGGCAACGAAGTCCAACAATGTCAAAATCCTCAGCGCAAAAGGGACATATGAACTCCGCCTTGAA
>JBBYHM010367067.1:0-18983 GCA_038381775.1 Adansonia rubrostipa | reverse complement strand
CTACTATGAGGGTGGTTGGGTTAGGACCAATGGTTCACATTTTTCAACGAAAAGACTTCATTTCATTTTTGAAAACCCAGAACTCTTATACTCATTCTTTCATGAATCCATAACTGAATGCTTGCTTTGCCCCCAAGGTTGGAAAAACCAACTTCATAAAAATCTTAAGCCCATGTTATTCTCCATTATCGGAGATATCATGTGCTTAACTTGGGGATATTTTTGAAATCAGGTTTTTTAGCACTTAAACATGCATCTTAACATAAGCAAAGTACCACAAAATGATGCAGAATCTGGAGGACATATATGCATGAGCAAAGATGACATTTTTCATAGAAAAGATGACAAAAATTCATGGAGATGATAGATAGATGCATGAACATACTTAGGATGAACATGTTTAAAAAGAGTTTTTTAAAAAAGGCATTTTTATTTCATGGAGCCTATAAAGCTTCTAGGAAATGCATAAGCATACTTATGTCATGTTAAGATGTATATTTTAAACATGAGATGAACACATGAATATGGAAGGAACATGGCAAGAAGTACATGGACAGAGGCTATTAAGGTGATGAAAATACAAAGGAGCATGCTTAGTTAACCAAACAGCATGAAATCACTAAGAAAAACATCAAGATCCTAAACTACCACAACCAAAGCCACAAAAAAATGCATGGGAGTCCTAAGGTGGCCAAAAAAGCATAAAAAGGGTTTACCAAGATAATGTTAATGACAAAACTAAAACTTTAAAGATCAAGGTAGCGGGGATATACGAAAAAAACTTAAACTTTCCTTTTTTCTCAAAGTAGTGGCTGTAGGCTTAATTTCTTCCTTATCCTTGCTATATTTAGCAAGAAATGAATACAAAGAAGTAGCTTTTTGGTAGTATGGTTGATGGTGAGGCTTTTTAAGGATCAAAATGTGTGGAAAGTTGGGTTCTTGAAGGTTTTCCAATGGTTGTTTGGGGTAGCTACGGGAATAGAGGTTGTTTAGGAGTGAAAGAAATGGAATAGTGCTTTTGATGAGTTTTTAGAGCTAACGTTGCTGGAGAATTTATGGGAATAGATAATGATTTTTTTTAGATTGCTAATAAGTCCTTTTTTGGCTCTTCCTCTTCTTTTTTTGGCTGATCATTGCTCTTTTTAAGAGATAATTCAGGGGTACTTTTGATTTTTTTCTTCTACCTCAGGGGACAACTCCAGCTACCATGCTCAGCTGACTCTTTTTTTATTGGTTTTGCAATACTGAGCAAGGAGGCAGAAAGGCTGCAGCAGCCTCCCAGCAGAGATATGCCTGCCACCTTCTTACAACCATATATCTTATGAAAATAACCTTTGTCAATGGTTGTTTGGGCTCTAAATTTATTTAAAATCCATTAACAAGCCAATAGTTAAGGTTTATAATGTTATATGATAGTTTCTTGGGGCAAAAACATGTTTAAATCAAGTTCTTAAAGGCTGGAAAATGGCTTAAACTAGGAAAAATGCCTTGGTGTATCGATGCATAACATATTGTATCGATACACAAGGTATATTTTACTCTTGAGTATTAATCCAATTAATTGTGTATTGATACTAAGAGTAATAAATGTTTCAAGTCTCAAGACTTAGGGGCCAGTATCGATACTCCATGCAACTATATCGATACTCATGCTTGTGTATTGATACATTTTGCCAAAAATCACAACTTTAGCTACTGCCAAGGTCTGTATCGATACAAACATGGCAGGTATTGATACCATATCTTGGGTATCAATACCAAACCCTTTTGTATTGATACTACATGTGAAAATTCAAGTTTTTTGCACCGTAAAGGCCTTGTATTAATACTTGTGTCCCAGTATAGCTTGTACAAACCTGCGGCTTCCCGATTTACCTTAACTTGGTCACAAATAATGGGAAATTGATTTGCGTATAACCTTGGTGACACCATGAAAAGTGGCCTTTGATGCCTTATTTTTACATTTTCTTTAATATAACCCATAGGCATTTTAGAACTTCCCAAAATCTTTTTCATCGGGTGACTCCCCTAACTTTATTTTTATTTTTGATTTTATCACTCTTTGATTATGCCTTAGGTTGCCAGAGATTGGCCTGGACAAAATAAGGTGTCTACAATCACCATTCCATTCCAAATTGCACGTGTACTTATGAAGTAGACTTTCATGTTATGGATATTGTTCCATCATATAATTGCCTATTCAAAAAGCCTTGGATTCATTGTGCTATGGCTGTACGGTCATCGTTACATTAAAAGTTGAAATTCATCATTGAAAATAAAGTCGTCAGTATTAGAGGAGAAAAAGATATCATCACTGCTACCTCAGCCAATGCCTTGTATATCGAACAAAATAATGGTGTTCTAGAATCCTCATTTCAATCCTTGGAGTTTATCAATGCCACTTATGCCAGGGGTTGCTAATGCTTAAACCTCACCTATCGAATAACACTCATATGGGTCTAAGGTTAACCATTGGCATAGGTGCTTAGGCTAGAAAGGGACTCAGAAAACACCTCTAAGGGATTGCTAGAGCCTTGAAAACTGTTAACCAGATCGACAAAAAGGTTTAGGATTCAAGCCTAGTGCATAATAGAAAAGAAAACAAGTTCAAAAGAACCTTGAAAAATGATGGCTCATCTGTTGGAATAAGATATGGATATGAACCAATGGTATTTCTACCTTTTTGAGAAAGTTTTTGTCTAGGAGGGCATGTAAATACTGGCTATGCTAATGTTATGACTATACTAATAAGGCATTTGGGATCTTTTCATTAATGTAATTGATGAGCCAAAGACATCAACGATGGACCTAGAGACTAGTCTGTGCCATATAGGATTTGTTTAAGTGTTTGGACTAAAACTAAGATTCTTATACTGTTTAAGTCTATTTCAAAGTAATGCTATGAACTAAACCTACATGCTTCCACCCAAAAGCATTATAAAATCCTTTGTATGGGCATCTTTTTATTAAGTATTATCAATAAAAATGACTAAGCATTATGTATTTTATCTTTTGTGTTCATTTTCATAGCTTTTAGCAACTTTTAGACCTTTTTTTTACATATTTTTCCACTTATATTGTTCCTTTTCCATATTTTTAGGTACCTAAATAAAGGTAACGTGAATATTCATACTGAGACACTAGATATCAATTTCAAATAACCAATCTGTGCTGGTATGGTCAACTCTGAAGGGAATTCTAAAGAAAAGCCTTTATATCCGGACCTACTAAGACTAATTAAATAGAAAAACTAGATATTGCCTCATAAAGAACCCACTGAAACCATAAACCTTGAAACAGAAGAAGACCAGACAGAAGTCAAAATTGAAACTCCATAAAACCATCAACTTGGGTTAAACTAATAAATCTTCTCTAAGAGTATCGAGATGTGTTCGCTTGGTGCTACTAAGACATGCCTAGATTAGAGACCAATATTGTGGTCCATAAACTTCCTCTCAAACTTGAGTGTAAGCCCATACAACAAAAGCTTAGAAAGATGAAACTTGAAATGCTTTTGACGATAAAAAAAGAAGTAAAGAAACAATTTCAAGCAGAATTTCTTGAAGTAGCCAAATATCTTGATGGGTAGCCAATATAGTCTCAGTTCCTAAGAAAGACTGTAAAGTGCATTTATGTGTAGATTATAGGGATCTAAACCGAGCCAGGCCAAAAGATAATTTTTCTTTAGCTTATAATGATACTTTAATAGACAACACCGCTAGAAATGCACTATTTTTCTTCATGGATAAAGGATACAACCAAATCAAAATGGTAGTTGAAGATATGGAGAAGACCACTTGCTTGACCATGTAGGGCACTTTTTGTTGCAAAGTGATGCCCTTTATGCTCAAGAACGCTGAGGCAACCTACTAAAGGGTGGTGGTAACATTGTTCCATGATCTCATGCATAAAGAAATCGAGGTCTATGTGGATGATATTATCGCTAAATCACCAAAAAAGAGTAAACATGTGGCCAATTTGCAAAAACTCTTTAAACGGCTTTACAAAATACTAACTCAAGTTAAATCCCGCAAAATGCACATGTGTTGCCACATTTTGCATACTATCAGGCTTCATTGAGAGTGAAAAAAGAAAAAAGTCAATCCAAACAAGGTTAAGGCCATTAAAGATATGCTGCCACCTTAAACTCAAAAAGAAGTGAAGAGTTTTTCAGGAAGGTAAATTTACATTGCTTGATTTGTATTTCAGCTAACAGACAAATACGATCTTATCTTTTGGCTACTTGAAAAACAAAATCCTAGAGAATGGAATAAACAGTGCCAAGAAGCCTTTGATAAGGTCAAACACCACTTTTGAATCTTTCAGTACTTTTTTTGCCACTATTTAGTTGACCTTTAATCCTGTACTTACTAGTTTTCAACAAGTCGATAGGCTGTTATTGGGTTAACATGTCGAGGCATGTAACAAGGAACATGCCATCTATTACTTAAGCAAGAAGTTCATGAAGTGCAAGAATAACTAGTTTGCAATAGAGAAATTATCTTGTGTTCTAGCTTGGATAGCTTGGAGGTTAAGGCAAAACATGCTGTACCATACTACATGGCTAATCACCAAACTCGATCCTATCAAGTATTTGTGCAAAGCTCTTACCTTGTTAGAGAGATTAACCAAGTGGCAAGTCTTACTTTCTAAGTATGACATCATGTATGTGAATTAGAAAGCCATCAAAGATAGCATAATAGTAGACTTCTTGGCAAGTTGAGTAATGAATTATAATTAGCCTTTAGACTTTGAATTTTTTGATGAAAACTCAATGTTCATATCTAAGGCAGAGAACACTTTCGAGTGTAGTTCATCTTGGAAAATGTACTTTGATGAAGCTTTAGATATGCTAGGGCATGGAATTGGGGCAATTCTTATCTTGCCTCATGGAAGCCAGTGCCCTTTCACCGTAAAACTGAACTTCAACTAGACCAATAATATAGCTGAATATGAGGCCTATATCATAAGACTCCAAGCAACCATTGAAAAGGGCATTCGAACACTATAAGTAGTTGGAGATTCAGCCTTTGTCATCTACCAACTAAAAAGAGAATGGCAAACACGTGATGTTAAACTGATTCATTATGGGAGCCTGATCTCAAAACTCAGAAAAAAATTCAATGATATTAGTTTTTAGTATTTACCTAAGGAAAATAATCAAATCATTGACACCTTAACCACCTTGTCATCAATGTTCAGAGTTAATTAAGAATCGAGCATTGCTCCTATTTAGATGAGCATGTATATAACTCCAACAAATTGTCAAAATGTTGAAGAAGAAAAGGACGACCTACCATGGTATCATGACATCCTTCAGTACATCAAGGGCTAGCAATACCCCAAGAGTACTACCAAACTGACAAAAGGACCATCCAATGATTAGCTGCAAGATTTAATTTAGATGGTGGAGCCTTGCACAAAAAAGGTTGGGATCATGTACTATTCCAACGTATAAATGCCTTCGAAGCCAAAAGACTCCTTGAAGAAATCCACGAAGGAATCTGCAGCACGTATGCTAACAGAAACCAAATAGCAAAACAAGTCATGCGATTAGGCTATTATTGGTTACTTTTAAAAAGGATTGCATTGACTATGCTCGAAAGTGCCACAAATCTCAAATCTAAGCAACAAAATCCATGCCTCATCGATAACTCTACATGTTATGATAGCTCTATGGCTTTTTTCTATGTAATGCATAGACATGATCAGACTAATCACCCCTAAGGCCTTTAATGCGCACCGCTTCATTCTGATTGCTATTGATTATTTCACCAAATTGGTGGAAATATTATGCCAATGTCATCAAATTTATTGTGTGTAAATTTATGAAACAAGATATAATTTGTAGATATGGCCTTTCTAAGCAAATCATTACTGATAATGCACACAACTAGAAAAACAAAATGATGCAAGCAGTCTACTCTCAGTTTACGATATAACATCAAAATTCCATCTCATACTATTTAAAAATGAATTGGGCATTTGAAGTAGCCAACAAAAATATCAAGAAGATAGTTGAAAAGATGGTTAAGACCTATAACGATTAGCATAGAAAGTTGGTCTTGCATTACATGCCTATTGGATTGCAGTGTGAACTGCAAGTATTTTTTGAAGAAGCCCTGATCTTAACCAAGCTGGAGAGGAGTGACTTGCCTAACCCTATGAATTCTGATTTTGTCAGAAAATACTATGTCTAAAAAAAATCCTAGGATGAAAACTTGAAAGGGCTTTATATGATCAATTTACTTCCACTTCAACAAAAAACAAAAAACATAAAAAACATAAAAATATAACAAAAAAAACAACAAAAAAGAAAGAAAAAAAAAACCTTGGATGAAAACCTAAAAAAGCATCTAAGAAAACAAACCGCCTTAAGTTGAAAACCTGGAAGGGTAGTTTAAGTAACCGTACTCTCTTTTACCCAAACCAAATCAAGCCTAAATTATTGCTAGCCTAGAATAGAACCAACTTACCACACACCCATAACCCTGCTTAAGATACCAAATCATAACCTAATTCACCTATTTTATGCCAACTTACTCTACCAAATCTCACCCTTACCTACACTTGACAAACAAAAACTTCCTAACCTTAAGGCCTCTATCCCACCATGGGGTAATCTAAAGAATCTTCTTATGAGTTGGCCAACACTAAAGGGGTTAATTGCTTAAGAATAGGTTTTGAGGACACTCAGTGGAAGGCTCATGTCATCAGCATCAGGGGTTAAGTAACTAGGAAAACTCTTCTAAACCTTTTGTATCGTAAAAATCTTTTGTGATCCCATAATTTATCATAAATTGTACCTTTTTTCTTTTCATGATTTCTTGCAAAGTTTTTTTGTAACTCTTGCATCCTATGTTGCATCATGTTTATCATTTAACTAATAATGCTTGATAAATAAATAGAACTAATAACTGGATTTCCTAGCTTTATTTAGAAAGATGAAACTTTGCAAGAATTTTTTTTTCATGTCTAAAGACCAAGAGTAAACTTTTAGGGCCACAATCAGTCTCATCTTTTAACTCTACATCCCGAAAATGTGCTTAAAAACTTTATTCAGTAAACTTAAGCCTAAAGGTAAGGAACCAAAGTTCTTTCCAAACTAGCATCCTAATAATCAGAGTTTAGAATAGTCCACTCAGACAGTCAAAGACACCTTCTAAATTATAATTGGTAAAGAGAAACCCTCCTTACATGCTCAGCAAGCTTAACGTAACAAAATGAGCCATCCATGTTCCAATTTATCCTTTGACAATCATGGATCACCCATACTTTCCAAGAAATGGCCTTAACATTCAAAGCCTTTGGAAATCTAGAGCAAAATTGAAAAACCTCAGGGCAAGAAGCCACCTTATCAAACTCATAAAAGATCAAAAGACCAAAAAGGCCAAAAAAATTGATTGCTAGATTAGACATTAAAATCATCACTTTTGCATTACTTAAACATGCATTTGCATCCTTATGCATCATTCATACTACAACTAACATTATGTAGGTACGAACTCTTAATCTTAAAAGTCAAAATAAAATAAAACCTCGTGTATAAATTCTTGTATTCAAAAACCTCGAAAGATTCCAGGTAAGAATTCTTCATCTCATAGGTGCGCAAATTGAAAAAGCCATTCAAGAAAGGTACCCAAACTTTTTTTCCTTTTTCGTCTTCAAAGAGCAAGATGCTTTTTCTTTCTAGTCCTGAAAGAGTAGGACACCTTTTTTTCCTTTTCAGTCCTCAAAAAGCAAGTTGCTTTTTTTTCAGTCCTCAAAGAGTTGGATGCCTTCTCTTTCTTTTCAATCCTCAAAAAACAAGATGCCTTCTTTTCTTTGTAGTCTTTAAAGAGCATGACATATTTTTCTTTTTTAGTCCTTAAAGAGTAGGATATTTTTTTTCTTTTTTAGTCTTCAAAGAGCATGATGCCTTTTCTCTTTTTTAGTCCTTAAAGGCATGGCGCCTTTTTTTTTCATTTTAGTCCTCAAAGAGTAGGACGTTTTCTTTTCCTTTGTTAGTTCTTAAAGAGCAGGATGCCTTTTCCTTTTAGGCCTCAAAAAGCAGGATGCCTTCTTTTTTTTTTTACTCTTTAAAGAGCATGGCGTTTACTTATCTCAGTCCTAAAAAAACATGATGCTTACTACCTTAGTCCTCAAAGAGCATGATGCTTACCTACCTTAGTCTTCAAAGAGCAGAACATTTACCTACCTCTTGAAAGAGTAGGATGCTTACCTACCTCAATTTTCAAAAAGTACGGCATTTACATACCTCAGTCCTCAAAAAGTAGGGCACTTACTTACCTTAATCCTTAAAGAGTAGGATCAATCCTTATAGATCATGATGCTTACCTATCTCATTCTATAATGAGCTGGACATCTATCAAGTCTGTCTTCAAAAAGCAAGATGTTTACCCATCTTAGTCCATAAAGAGCTGGACACCTATCGAGTCAAAGCCCATACTAGTTGGTGGCACTTTTTTAAAAGGTTAAACCTATGAAACCAGAGACCTAGTAGCAAGGTCAAACCTTACAAAATTTATTAAAATCCTCTTATCAATCGGGACCAAAGCTGATATGCTTGGCTTATCTCAACACAATACTAACTAGATCTATATTTTTCTATAGGCATACAGAACCATTATCCTACCCAAAAAAATGATGTCTATTTGTTTTTGCCTCATTCTTGATGCTTAACAACAGCCAAAGAAAGGTAATTGTTCATTTTGTTCAGGCCAATTTCTAGCATCTAGGGGCATAATCAAAATATGATAGAATCAAAAATAAAACAATAAAAATAGCAATGACTATCGGGCACCTTATTGCCAAGCACTATTAAGCGATATGGTGCTAGGTGATTTTTTTTGGGGAAGGCCTAAAATGCTTATGGGTTTTATTAAAAAAAATGTAAATATTAGACTTCAAAGGTCACTATTTGGGATGTCACCGAAGTCATTCAAATGAGCATGGGTCAGTTTCCCACTGTTTGTGACAAATGTAAGGTATTTAAAAGGCCTAAAGTATGTGCAAGTCAAATTGGTGAAAAGTATTGATATGAAGCTTTCACCTTGCAGAAAATTCAAATTTTCATGTGTAGTATCGATACAAGAAAGATACATGCAGTGGCAATGTTAAAGTTATGATGTTGGCAAAATATGTCAATGCATAAGCAAAAATATTGATATAAATCCATACAGTATTGATATAATGCTCTAAGTCTCGAGAGTAGAAACAATTTTTTGCTCTTGGTATCAGTACACACTTCATCATGTCAATACTCATGGGTAAAAGTTACCTTGCGTATTGATACGAAATGTTCTATACCGATACACCAAGGCATTTTCCCTAGTTTAGCCCTTTTCAGCCTTCAAAATCTAATTAAAACTGTTTCTTGCACCAAAAATCATCATAATTCATATCAAACCTTAGCTATAGGCTTGTGATTAGATTTAAACAAATTTTTAAAGCCCAAATAGCTAATGAAAATGGTTAATTTCATTAAATATATGACTTGTTAAAGGGCATATCTAGTTTTTCTCCAGTTGTAGAAAGCCATAGCCTTTCTGCACCACTACTCTATATGATAGAACTAATGGCAATAAGGGCGGCTAAGCATAGTACCTATAGGTGTCTCCTAGTACAAGAGGGAAAGTTCCATAATGCTCTTACTTTGTCTCTGAAAAGCATTGACTGAATCTTAAATTTAAAGGAGAGCCAATCCTAGCTCAGCAGGGGGAACCATTTTATTCCAGCAATCTCAAAAAACCTCTACCAAACTTTAACCCAAAAAACACTTCCAAGAATACTGTTCCATTGCCCTTCACCCTTAACCTTCTTTTATTCACATTGCTCCTCAAAACAAGCACCAAAAACCCTTCAAAACCCTCTATTCTAGTCGTATTTCCTTTTAAAACTTTTTTCCATCAACAACCTACTAGCAAACACTTTTTTTCATCATTTTTTTGCATATCAGCATAAAAAAAGAAAGAAAAATGAGCCTAAAGTTATTGCATAAAGAAAAACTAAAGCTTGAGGCTTTTAGTATATTTTCACCTAGCTCTATTTCTTTTCTCATTTCTAGCACTTACATCATTTTAGTGAACCATCCATGTTACCATGACCATCCTAGGACTCCCATGGATTCTTGTTGCCTTGGTTATGGTAGTCTTAGGATCTTGATGTTCTTTGAGGCCCTGATGTTGCTTGGTAGGTCAAACATCTTCTCTTTTGTCATCAAAGCAACCCCTTTTTTAATGCATTTTCTATCATGTTTCACCTATCTTCACATGCTTAGCACATACTTAAATGTTTTTTCTAACATGCATTGAGTATGTTCATGCACTTTCTTGCATTTTAAGGAGTCTCATAGCAAAAAAACCCGCCTTGAAAATTCTAGCATGCTTTTCTTAGCTTAAATATGTTCATGTCATCTATCATAACATGATTTTTTATGCTATTCATAGACTTATTATTTCTATGCATCTTATTTGTCACCTTCTTATGTTTTTTGCCATTTTTCCATGTTAAAATGTTATCTTTAGGAGTTTGCATGTTTTCTCTTTCAAGATGCTTGCTTGTTTACTAAAAATTTGATTTCCAAAAAATCCTCAAGTTAAGTTTATACTACCTCCAATAGACGGAGGATGACATGGATTTAATGTTTTCATAAAATTAATATAAACTAAATATTTTAAATCTTGATTCATGGTAAAATAAGTTTAAAGATGTTATTTTTCAAGCAAAATTACCTCTTTTAGTTGAAAAATATATTAAGCATTGATCTCGTGCTTAACATCTTCATGGTGGCATGGTCAACGAGTTATTTCATCATTCCAAACTACTTCGAGATTGTGGAATAAACTCATGATGCCTGTGTCATTCTTTCCCCTATGTTATGGATGTTTGAATGCCTATAACTCGAATTTAACCCCTAAGAAACTTGAAAAATCAAATTCAAAAAATTATTTTTGAACTACAAATGTTTTTCTAGAATTTTGTGATATTTTCCTTTGAACGACATCAAAATACCTTTCCCAAGTTACCTTGCTTACCCTCAGATCATCCCAGATGCTTTGATTTTTTGAATCTTTACTTTCTACAATCCTTGGAACCAATGCGCTATATTCTATTGGGGTCATTCCATCAAATGATTTTTCTATATTATTTAAATATTTTCTTAAAAAGTTTACAAAATTTTTTCTCTAAAAAGGTATTGTTTATGAGTTAATGATTTTAGATAAGCCTGAAATGATTTTCCAAAGCCTAAAATAATTTTCCAAAGTCCATCATGCCCTTTCCCTTATATACATGCTGCCAGTGTCGAAATAGGCCTAACTCCAAAAATTAATTCTGCCTAAAATATGATTTTCTAGGATTTTTAAAATATTTTTATATTAGTCCTAATTGAGTCACCTTTCCAACGGTACCTCATTTACCCCCTGAAGCATTTGGATGAACCTGAAATAAATTTAGGAAAAGAAATAGCACGATGCTGCCCCTTATTTTTCCTAGAATTAAAATTAACCCAGTCTCTTGAATCGTCATCATCGAGACATTTAAGCCTCTCGAAATGCATTTGAATGGCTTCTCTTCTGCATAAACCCTTCAGGCTTAGATCAAAGTTTAAGACAAAATTAGTGTGTTTAAATCTTCGATTCCTTATTTTCAAAACACTTATTTTCAAAATATCTTTTCCATTTAAAACATAAAAAATTTTCATCTTTGGGGATACTCTAAACCTATTTCCATCGAAAACTTAATTTTTCTCTCTTAGATATATTTGAGGATACTCTAACCCCACCTATTTGAGGGGATACTCTAACCCTGATTTTACCTTAAAATCCAACAATTCTCTATTTTTCAGATACCCTAGATTATTTTGTTTAAAACTTGTTTTCATCCCTTAAATTACCACTAAATCGAACCCTGTCTTTAAGTTATGAAATACATTTCAATCATCCCTCCCTTTTACATTTTTTTGTTTGTGATTATTCGTTGATGATATTATTATATTCTTTTTCATCTTACTAACACGTTTCCTATTTGTAGTGACTATCTTGCATTCATATTTAAAATTCATTTTCAAAAAAGTTTTACAAGGAATGTTTCATGTCGGTATCTTTTTAGTGCCTAATATGGAATATCTTAATTTTCAAAATTTAATCTAAAAATTATTTTAAAAATATCCTTATGCTTCTTATACCTTCGCAGTGCATAGGTGATATCAAATTATCTTTCAAAACTTGAATTAATAATTTCCACAAAATTCATGCATAAAAAGAAGATATATCTACATAATGACCAAATAAAACCGACTAAGTCAAAACCTAAGCGAGATGTAGTTAGCGGGTACTGATTTTGGGCATCATAAAGTGATGCTAATCCTTCCCCATGTGTAACCAAATCTTCAACCTAACCAATGAATCTCTAGACCTTGTAAACCTAGAAATCAATGTTTCAAGTTTCATAACTCGAGATATTGTTTACAATAGGCATCCGATCATGCCTAGCCTAAAATAATCGATGGTGACTCCAAATTTATGGTTAGTTCATGTTAACTTTCTAAGACTAGTCGGATGAGCGATTCATTTGGCAGTCTCTTTCCTTTTCATATTATCATGCCTAACCTAAATCCTAATCAAAAGATAACTCAAAGGCTCAACCACACCGCTATATATCTTTTAAGTCATGCACACCCCCTTTAGGTGCTTTAGAGAAAACAAGAAAAAGGGTACATGGCGAAGCAACTCCCCAACCCAACCATCAAATCTCTAGACTATGCAGACCATGAAATCGATGTTTCATGTTGTGTTTGCATCTTGATTCGCGAGTTTTCCCACGAATGGGCACATTGTCCATTGTTTGTTTGAAAAATTGGCTTTGATTTTTGTCCAAACCCATATCAGGCCTAAACTTTTTGCCCAAACTTTCTGAAAATATCGAGTGAACTTTCAGGCTTGACCAGGTAGCCTGGTGCCTTGACCCTTGAATAGTTATACTTTTCATATATTGCTAAAGAGATTAAATTAAATTAAATTTACTTACCTTTACGTTTAAGGGTATTATAAATAGGGTTTTCAGCAAATGCTAAAGAACATAGTTTTATACTTTAATTAATAACATAGTTTTATACTTTAATTAATTTTATATAAGATTGATTTGGAGCTATTTTAAGTTCAATATTAAAAATAAACCAAGTTAAATAGTAACAATAGCATATAAAAATTTCAATAATTAAGAATATACAAATATTTCAGTTAATAATCAATAAAAGATTATTCCAAAATTCATATTATAAATTTTTTCCTTTCACGATTAAATCCATTAATAAATTTTCATTTTTAAAATCTAATTTTATCTTCCATTCAATATTATAAATAGGTGGCTTAACTCCAATGTTTGTAATTTCGAAGGAAAAAGTGAATGTGATGAGTTGTACCTCACGTGGCTCAAAATTTATTGTCTACTAGTTTTAATCTCGTCTAATGCACAGGCATGCAATTACATGTTATGAAAAGATTAATTATAATACAATTAAAAATTTTATATGTAAAAAAATAGAATTGAAGATCAATATATAATTATAATAAAATATTAAACATGTTAAATATATATAAATAACTTAAAATAAATAAATTATAAAGTAAAAAAATTTAGAAACTATTAGCACTTTTTCACGTTAAACAAAAACAATATGAAGCATTATGCGTGAAGCAAATAAAAAACAATTAGATATATACTTCAAATAAATCCATCATGTATATACAAAGCAAAATGTTAAACAAACAAATATTCAAATATTCAAATAGGATAATATTAATATAAGATTAAAACAATATGAAAAAATTATTACGAAAGCTAATAATAAAAAAATGTGAAAAGATAAAAAACAATGTATGAACAGTATAGATAGTCAACTATAACAAAAAGAGTATATCGTAAATCATTTGCTTTGCATCAAATAAAAATGCAAATAAAGGAAGGTACACATAATGAAATCAAAATTATTTAAGTAGACCTTTGATAATACTCAATTTACATAAAAATATCTAATATACATTACATCATAGGAATAGGCTCTAAAGCAAATATATATGTATGTAAAGAAGCATAATTGAATATTATGGTTTCTTCTAGTTAAGTCATTTTTAGTTAACAATTTAACTACTAAATTAATTGAAAGAGATTTAACCCATTAAAAATTAGTATAATTTGATAATAATCAAATCAAATTAAGAAGTAAAAGTTAATTGAGAGAGATTTAAATTATTAAATATCAATGTAGTTATTTTGTTCAAAACCAAATCAAATTAAATAAAAAACATTAAATGATGAATACATGACACAAATTTAAAATATCCACATGCGACTATTCATTTTTTACCAAAAGGCTTTGGTTTTTATAAATTTGATGCCTTTTAATTAATTGTTTTAATTTAATTTATTTACATTTATCTATATCTATAATATATAAAAGCTTGAATGTGAAGAATCTTTTGAACTAATGAAAATACCCATTAGTATTCATTATATTACTATTATTTTCCATTTTATATTTTTTTAGTATTAATAAGATTTACCACATTTTTAAATAAGAATTCCACCAAAAGACTTTGGTTAAACAAATTTATTTGATAGTAAGATTTATTGTATTTATAAATAAGATTTCTAATTCTAATTATATTGAAAGATTTTGGTTAAATAAAAAATAATTAAATTGACATTGAATTAGTTTACTCTTGAAGTTATAATTGTCCATTAACTTGAAAAAGTTAAAAGATAAAGTTATTTTAATATAAGTTTGAATGTTAACGCAAATTTTAATTATTTATATAATCTGCAACTTTATATTCAATATATAAAATTTTATAAATAAATAAGCTCTTTATAATAAAAATATTTTATTATATTATAAGTAATAAGATTTATTTCGATATAGCGATATTTTTGTAGAAAATAATGCTTTTAACAATTAATTATAAACAGAACTTTTAAGTACTTAAATTTTATCAAACAACAATTTTAAAGTCAATGTCTGCTATTTAATTAAATATATTGTTATTATAAATATTATGATAACTTTTGATTTTAATCTATTCATTTGTTGGTAAGATAATAGTTTTCTACTTATTTATACCATAGTATGTCAAATTACCTAAAATGATTTTGTGATTTTTTTTTTACTTTTTAAAAAAGGTTTATAATAATTTTTCAACTTATATTCTCATAATACTTCTTTTTCTATCTTTATACAAATAGATGTAACTTTTATTTAACATATTTCATTGTATTGCATTTAAGATTATAATGTGTTACACCTGTCAGGAAAAAGTTTATTGATATTCACACCATTAATGAAGATGGATTTTTTTCAAAGGATTTAAATGAATGATGGATTTTCTTCAAAGTATTTATTATCTTTCATCAATTAGCTTATAACTCTACCACAATTTTAATATACTTCTAGCAAAGACTTCAATAATTTTCTTAGAAAATTGAAATTGTCAAACTTAATATGATTATTTTAGTTTTTACTTTTCATCCTAATAGTGGTGTTAGGTTTTAGATTAAAACTTTATAATACCTTGCAAATAAGTTAAAATCTTCAAAGATTATTAACGTATAATATTACATGCAACACACACAAGACAATGACTTTCTTTTAAATATATAATCAATAAAATGGAACTCCTAACTTTTATGACAAAGTTATTTATATATATATAAGTTATATATGATATATAATCATGATAATATTGAATATTTAAGAAATGAATAAATATAATTAATTTTATTAATTAAAATATTTTTATCTGTAGTAATTCTAAAAGGTATAAAATAAGATATTTTTTATTACTCTTCAAGAAAAATTTTTTTATGTATATTAGAAAATGTACTATAAAGAACCATCCTACCCTTTATCTAATTCAAGCCATAAAAGCACTTTAAATAGATTGAAGATAGGAGTTGCAACATGTTCTACACTACAAAGGAATGAATTGTCTTTAGTATTGATTAACTAATATATATATATTTTTTAATATTTGCGTTAGATGAATAGTCTTTAAACTTTTTTTCATTTTACTTTTCAAGATTTTAAAATTTGTATTTTCTTCTATTTCCTTGTTGTGGTTTCCTTTGAATTTTATATAAAATCAAATTAATTTGCTTGCAAGAAGTAACTATATTAGGCATTAAAATCGTTATCCAATTCATGGAAGCCTCATTGTTTTTGCACCTCGTATGAGAAATTATCAATGTGTGAACAATTTTTTTTTCCTTTCCTCATAGTAAAATGCTACTCTAATAATTTTACAAGTTCAACCTCATTTATATTATAATCTTTCTATTCATCTACTTTAATCCTTTTTTAATATTTTCTAATTCAATATTATTTCCATTCTACGTTGTCTGAAAATCGCATAGGTAGTAATTATCATTATCATAATATTTAATATACCCAAACCAACAATTTAGGCTAATAAACTTAGTAAATATTAATAATAATATTAATTGTATTCTATTGCAAAAATAAAATTATTGTTAGGCTAAATGTTTTTTAATGAACTTTGATTATAATTATAAAGAAAAGATGAATGCAGACATGAGAGATATGAGAAAATTTGAAATTTTGATTAACTTTCATGCAAATGCTTTTTTTTTAGTTTAATAGTATTTACATATTTATTTAATTTTCATTTAAATTATAGAAAATAATACATAGTTAATTGATAGTTTTTTCACAATTACTATATAAAGTATCCATCATTTTATAAATTCATTTAGTATTTATTTTCTCATGTGTTACCAGGATTAAAATTTAATTTGTACTCAAAATCTGATAATTATCACCACCACCATCATGATCATCATCATCCTAACCTACCGAAAGATGAATCATAACTTATTAAACTTAGGGAAACTTTATGATTATTTAAAATAGGGCTCAGCAGTTGGGACAATAACTTGACCAAATTTTTCTATGGCGATTGCCAATGAGCTAAAAAATTAGAGTTGCCACTGATCTTTTTGGGCTAAGTGTGATCAAACACCTATTTAAAATCAATACTTTTAAATTTTGAAAATTTATTTTAAAAAGATGATTTTTTTTTTTTGTGTTGAAGACCAAACTAAAAAAAAATTTAAGTTCGAGAGTCAATATGTGTGTGAAAGGATTAGCATCCTTATAACATCCTAAGATCAATACCATCTAGCTATATATCTTAGCCTAAGTCTCGTGAAATTTGTTTTTTCAATATTTAAATGTAATCTCCTAAAAATTTTCATACTATCCTAATCGGTGGTGAATCCTAGAAGTTTTTTCTAAAATTATTTTTGAAATAATCATTTTGAGAAAGATATTCTTAAATTAAAGAGATTTTTTGAAATCTAACCTAATTATATCGCAAAAAACTCAAACAAACTTTAACCTAAGGATATTGTTGTTTTTTCTATATAATGCATTAAATCAAGGCAATTAACAGCTTAATAACAGTTAATTCATTAAATAAAAGACAACCAAATTCGAATAATCATGGAATTAACAATCGATTCATTAACTAAACAAAATGAAGTCCAAATTTTTTTTGTTGAACTATTGATATTTTTACCATAAATTATCAATACCCTAATGTCATGGAAAGCATGTTTTGGCTTGTTTGCAAAGTATCATAATGGTATCTTGACGTATCCCTATTTTTTAAAAAAATTTAACTGTTGGAGGCCTAAAGTAACAACACTTAAAGGTATAGTATCAATACCTATGACATAGTTTGCATGAGACACCCTATTTTGGGTCATGAAAAATTGACACTTTTTCATGACCATTATTCTTGAAAAAGTTGATTATAAAGACTCGGACTAAATTATATATCTATACTCTTTGACTACTGCTAAAAATCAAGAATAAGGTAAAAAGCAATGACATAATTTTGTCTAACATGAAAAATCTTTACTACAAAAGGGAATTTTAAAATGTTTACCTATGCGAAAGAGATTTTTTTTGGAAATGCTTGCAAAAGAAAAATATCTAAAATACCAACTTTGTATGCTTTTCTTAAGCTATCAATATTGGGCTAATTTCATTGGGCTTGTCTTAAGCTAGCTATGTTGGGCTTTTAATTGAGGCCAATTTCACTAGATTTAACAATGTTAGCTATATTGGGATTTCTCAACTATGGGCTAATTGCACAAGACTTAGCAATGCTAACTATATTGGGCTATGTAAACTATGTGCCAACTTCACTAAAGCTAAATCTAACAGCTATGTGAGGCTTAACGAATTGGGGGCCAACTTCACTAGAGCCAAACCTACCAGCTACATTGGGTTTTCTTAAATAAGGGCCAGCTTCACTAGAGCTAAATTTGCCAATTATGTTAAGTTTAACTAGTTAAGGGCCAACTTCATTAAAGCTAACCTACTAGCTATGTTAGGCTCTCTCAACCATGGGCCAACTTCACTAGAGCTAGGCTTGCTAGCTACGTTGGTCTTTCTTAACCATAAGCTAAGTTCATTAGAGCTAAACATGCCAACTATGTTGGGCTTAGCCAAATAAAGGTTAAGTTCACTAGAGCTAAAGCTATAGTTACGTTTGGCTTTTTCAACTAAGGGCTAACTTCACTAGAGTTAAACCTGCAAGCTATATTAGATTTTCTTAACCATAGTACAAAATTTCACTAAAGCTAGACTTGTTAGCTACTTTAGGTCTTCTCGACCATAAGCCAATTTCACTAGAGTTAACATAGCTAGCTACATTAGGCTTTCTTGCTTATGGCCTATCTCCCTAGTCTTAGAATAAATAAGGCTTAAATCTCACTTAATTCTTATTAAAAAGGCATAAATCTCTATGAATGATGCATGTATTTTATAAAATGATGCAAATATTAATATGCTACAAATGCTTCTTGAAATAAAGCAAATATAAATACCTATATTCATTATCTTTTCACTTATATGTATAATGCTATTTCATTAAGTTTAATATTTCATGCCATATGAA
>JBBYHM010367026.1:0-18987 GCA_038381775.1 Adansonia rubrostipa | reverse complement strand
TGATTAAACAATGTAATCATGCCAGACATTTTTTAATGTAATCATATGTATTCAAGACTTTGGTTGCTTCAATGAAAGATGGTATTGGTAGAGCTATTTCCTAATCTAATTATCCCTCTTGCATTTGCATCAATAACAATTATTGTTTTTCTACTTCATAGTAATAACATAATTCTTTTTTTGCTTCACGAATTCATATCCATCTTCATGTCATGACACACTCTAAAGGTCTAATCTATCAATAATCTAAAGTGAAGTTGTCTTGAAACACATAATCTTCAATTCGCCATTGCTACAACATTCGTACCCATCATAAAGCCATAGAGAAAGATCATTAGTCCCGCATTGAGTGATTAGAGCTCATGTATAAAGAATCTTAAGAACAATAAGCTCATAAGAATAAAGAACTTCAATCTCAAATGGCAGAATTAACAAAACTATTGTTTGAAGCTTTAAAGGATAAGGGATAAATCAGCACCATTGACTCTAGAAAAGGGCCGGCTAACCTCAAGAGTAATGTGAATGGTGGTATCGAGGCTGCTAATGTGCATGAAGTAGCTTTACATGAATAGCATCCCCTGACAGTAAGAATTCCATTAACTCAACCATTCATTTATCTTAATCCTGCAATAGCACCACATTTAGTTCAAGGCTCTTCGCCCGCTATACCTATAGTACCAGATCTTGATGAACAAGCAAAACAAGAAAGGGCAAAATGGTCTTCAAAAAATGTTGAAAACTTAAACAAATACCAATCTCTAGAGAAACGTCTTTGAGCTATCAAGGGAAGTGATATATTTGGAATTATAGACACGAAGGCTCTAGGATTGGTCTCTAGTCTCGTTATTCCGCACAAATTCAAGGTGCCAGAGTTTGAAAAATATAATAGGACCACAGATCCCACTATCCACCTTTGGATGTATTGTCGTAAGATGACTAAGTATGAGGAAAATGAAAAATTCATAATCCACTACTTCTAGGACAGTTGAGCTGGGGTAGCTCTCCAATGGTACATAAGGCTAGACCCTATAAGAATTTTAACATGGACAGATCTGGCTCATGCATTCCTCAACAAATATAAGCACATATCTGAGGGCCCCAGATCTTTTTTCCCTTATGAACATGGAGAAGAAAACCTCTGAGAGTTTTAGGCAGTATGCCTAAAGATGTAGGGAGGAAGCAGCTTAGGTTCAGCCTCTATTAACTAAAAGAGAAATGACAGTTATGTTCGTCGGCACTCTGAAAGCTTCTTAATATAAGAAGTTGGTGGGAAATGCCATGAAGAATTTTACAAATATGGTCGTATCAGGGAAGATGATTGATAATGCTATAAAAAATGAGAAAATATTTATAGGACAATCATCTGGTTTAATTAAGAAACCAATAAGTAAAGGAAAAAAAAAAGAAGTAAGCACTGCCAATCACGGCACAGTAAAGTTCCCTTAAAATCTAGGCTCAAATCAAGGAGTATATGCCCCAAGTATGTTGTATCCAGGTTTTAGCCCTTACCAAATGACACCAGCAGTTCACTCTACTAGGATTGTTCCAACAACCACCTTCACACCAAATCCTGTTTAAAATACTCCTTCAAGCATGCAACCTCACAGTGCAAATAATGCCAGTCCCCTAAGTAATCATCAAGCACCCTGAGAAATGAAACATTTTGACCCTGTACCATACTCATATAAAGAGATTTACAATTGCCTATTTGCCAGCTGATTAGTTACCCCAGTATTTTTGGACCTAAAATCACCACCATACCCCAGCTGATATGATGTGAATACTTATTGTGAATACCATGCTGGAGCATAGGGACACTCAATTGAGAACTATACCTCATTCAAGAGAAAGGCAGAGGGCCTCTTTAAAATAGGCATAATCAAAATAAAGCAAGGGCTCAGGCCAAATGTTGGGGCTAACCTGCTCCCTAATCACATTAAACCAAGGGTAAATGCCGTGATTGATGGGAAAAGCTATTAGATCAAAAGAAATGTCAAAGAGGTCAAGACGCCAAAGAGTAGAGTATGGCAAGCATTCAGAGAGGTTAGGATAGTTAGCCCAAGATAGGAATTCACAAAGTCCTCTTGCTGTACTTAAGAGCATGATTTATAATAATGTTCATCATTCCTGGAAATAGTCAAAGGAATGATGAATCGATCTAAGATAGAATTCTATGAGGAATGTCATGAACCAACTTATCCATCTGTTAACATCATCGAAGAAGAGGAAACGAATAATGATGGCATCCTGATTTGCCTTCACCTATGAGTATGAAGAGGCAGCCAAATGAAAGCTTTAGGCATTACGCCTCTAGGTAGATGGAAAAGGCTACCCAAATTCAACCACTGTTGATGGAGAAGGAAATGATCGTCAAGTTCATTTGCACACTACAGTTATCGTACTATGATAAAGTGGTAAAAATAACCCTTAAAAGCCTTACGGATGTAGTTATACTTTATGGGATGATGGATGAGGCTTTGACAAAAGAATTAGGCAAGGGCAAGAGAAAAGGAAAAGTTGAAACAAGATGACAGTTAAGGTTCGATAAAGGAGCTAGTTCATCTCAAACCTAAGTAGACACAGACCTAGAAAGGTTCATTGCTAAGCAAAATTATGAGATCATGAAAAATGTGGAAGAGTAGAGAATGCCAATGAGCATAATTTGGCAAATTCTGGTAAAAGCCAAATTAGTCAATGGGGTCGAGAAGATAGAGGAAGAAGTGGATAACTTTTGTGATTTCCATATAGTATATCGTCATAACCTTCAAATGTGTAAAGAGTTTCATGCCATGTTCAAAGAATGATGAAAGAATGCACCATAAAATTTTATGATAAGAAGCAAACTTTGACTATTCAGACTATAGAGGCATTTCCATCTGTCAATGCCACAGAAAGGGATATGGACAATCCTTTCTATGGCATCAGAAGACCACTGATCTTGTATGATAATTGACTGCATCCTTAAGTTGCTCTTACCTTATCTGCACCAAAAACGGTTATTCAATTACCGTCTCTATTCCCCTATGAAAATAATAACGCTATTCCTTAGAATTATGAGAGTAAAGCCTTAATTATGGGGGAATCTAGTCAATTAGCCTCAAATATTGATCTTTCAGGGGTGAGCCACTTTACTCAAAGTGGTAGGTGTTATGTGTCACCAGCCTTAAGAAATGAAGCTCAGTAAGAAGATACTAGCCAGAATCTTCAAACACTTAAGCCTATAACTAAAGGGTTAGATTTAAAAGTCACCAAGGAATCAATCAATGAAAAATAAGCAATGGAGTTTCTTAAGTTCATCAAACACACTGAATACAGTATTGTGGACCAGCTAAATAAGCAACCTATCAAAATATCCATACTGTCACTTTTGTTGAACTTTGAAGCTCATAGAAATGCTATCTTGAAAGTTTTGAATGAGGCCTATGTCTCTCCAATATTTTTATAGGCTAACTAGAACATCTAGTGAATAATATCATGGCTGACAATTACATATCCTTTAATGATGACGAGATTCCACAAGGAGGAAAAGGGAATCATAAAACCCTTCACATCACCACATACTACAAAGGAAGCATATTGCCCAAGGTGTTCATCGATAACAGGTCAACTTTGAATGTAATGCCTATGTCATACCTAAATAAGCTTCTTATTGATGTGTCTCACATTCGAAACAGTCACACAGTTGCATGAGCGTTTGATGGAACCTGTAGAAGCATTATAGGAAACATCACTGTCCTACTCTAAATAGGCCTATGTACTTATAAGGTTGACTTTTATGTGATGGACATTATGCCATCATATAATTACCTTTTAGAAAAGCTGTGGATCCATTCTGCAGGAGCAGTTCCATCGTACTTACACCAAAAATTAAAGTTTGTAATTAGAAACAAAGTTGTGAGTATTGATAAAGAAGAATATATCATTGCTGCTACCTCGACCGATACCCCATATGTTGAACTTGATAAGGGCATTCCAGAACCTTTTTTTCAATCATTTGAGTTCATCAATACCACCTATGTTAAGAAAGGATCGTCCATGATTAAGCCTCATCTGTGAAGAAGTATGTAAATGCCCTTAAAACTAACAAACAACAAAGGTGCTTGAGCCAAAAAGGGCTTGGAAAATGCCTTTAAGGAGTTGCTATAGCTTTAAAGGTGAGCCCTTAGACTGACAAGAGAGGAATGGGGTTCAAGCCTAATGCAGAGTAAAAAAAGAAGTAAGCCCAGAAGAATCGAGAGAAAAGAATAACACCTTGTTGGGACAAGACCTGCGACATGAACCTATGGCATTTTCACTATTGCATAAGAACTTTAACTCAAGCGGACATGTTAACACTAGCTTAACAAACGTCATGCTTATGTTAGGGAAGACTTTTAAGGATTTTTCTATCAACATAATTGAAGAGCCATCAACAATGGTTGAAGAGACTGACTTATGCCCTCTAGAGTTAATTCCGAGTGTTTGGAATAAGACAGAAATCCCTATATTGCTCAAAACTCTTTCAAAATAATACCATGAACCAAACCCACATGCTTTCGCCTAAGAGCATTGTAGGATCCTTAGTATGGGCACCTTTTATTAAGTATTATCAATAAAAATGATGAAGCATTATGCATTTCATTTATTGTGTCCATTTTTACCTCCTTTCGCATATCTTTTTTCCTAGGTTGTTCTTTTTTTATTTTTAGGCATTCGAATGAAGATGACATGAATAGCCGCATTGAGACTCAAGAAATCAACTTTGGGCAAGCAATCTGTGCTGGCTGGGTTAAGTATGAAGAAGATTATAAAGAGGACCTTGTACCCCCATATTTGCTCAGACTAATTGAACAAGAAGAAAAAACGATTTTACCTCATGAAAAACCCACCAAAACCATAAACCTTGGGACAGAATAAGACCAAAAGGAAGTCAAAATTAGAACCTCTATAAAACCATCAACCTAAACCCAACTGATAAGCCTTCTCTAAGAGTATTGAGATGTGTTCCCCTGGTCTTACTAGGATATGCTTAGGTTGAATGCCGACATCATAGTCCATAAACTTTCTCTTAAACTTAAGTGTAAACCTGTGCAACAAAAGCTTAAGAGGATAAAATCCGAGATACTGCTAAAGATCAAAGAAGAAGTCAATAAACAATTTAAAGTAGGATTTCTTGAAGTTGCCAAATACTCTAAGTGGGTGGCCAAATAGTTCCAGTCCATCAAAAGGATGGTAAGGTGTGAATGTGTATGGATTATAGGGACTTGAACCGAGCAAGTCTAAAAGATAACCTTTTTTTACCCCATATCGATACCCGAGTGGACAACACTACCAAAAATGCACTTTTTTCTTTTATGGATGCATTTTTAGGATACAACCAAATACAAATGGTGACATAAGATAAGGAAAAAACCACTTTCGTGACCATGTGGGGAACTTTTTCCTACAAAGTGATGCTTTTCAAGCTTAAAAACACTGGAGCAACTTATCAAAGAGTAATGGTGACATTGTTTCATGACCTTCTGCACAAAGAGATCAAAGTTTATGTGGATGACATGATCACCAAGTCACTTAGAGAGAATGAGCATGCAGCCGATTTGAGTATGCTCTTCAAATGCCTTCACAAATATTAGCTCAAGTTAAACCCCTCCAAATGTACATTTGGTGTCACATTTGGCAAGTTATTGGGCTTCATTGTGAGTGAAAAAATAATGGAAGTAAACCCCAACAAGGTTAGGGCCATTCAAAGCCTTCCACTACCTCAAACCCCAAAAGAGATGAAAATTTTTTTAAAAAAATAAAACTATATAGCCTGATTTATATCTCAACTGACCCACAAATGTGACCCGATCTTTCATCTACTTCATAAACAAAACCCAAAGAATGGAACGGAGAATGTCAGGAAGCCTCTGATAAAGTAAAGTAATCGTTTCAAGCCTTTCAGTGCTTGTGCCCTTAATCCCAGGCAAACCTCTAATTTTATATCTATTAGTTTTGATAGTTTGATGGCTTATAGCATGATTATTCGGGAAAGAATAAATAAGCTATCTACTATTTTAGCAAGAAGTTCACAAAATATGAAAATAACTACTCAATAGTAGAACAGCTATGTTGCGCTCTGGTCTGGACAGCCAAGAGGTTAAGACAATATATGTTAGACCGCACCACGTAGTTGATCACAAAGCTAGATCCTGCCAAATACTTATGTGAATCCCCTGCATTGTCAGGGAGATTGGCTAGGTGGCAAGTCCTACTTTATGAATATGATATTGTATATGTGAATCAAAAGGCCATCAAAGGTAATGCAATCATAGATTTCTTGGCTAGTTGAGCAATGGAAGATTATCAACCTTTGGACTTCCAATTCCCCAATGAAGACCTAATGTGCATATCCAAGGTGGGAGATGCAATTGATAGTGATTCACCTTGGAAAATGTTTTTTGATGGTGCTTCATAAGCATTGGGGCATGGAATTAGGGCATTTTGAATCTCACTTGAGGGAAGCCATTATCCTTTCATTGAGAGATTGAGCTTCGACTACACTAACAATATAGCTAAATATGAGGCTTGCATCATGGGACTCCAAGCCGCCGTTGAAAGTAGCATCTAAACTTTATGAGTGTTTGGGGACTCAGTGTTGTTATTTACTAATTGAAAGAGGAATGGCAGATGCGTGATGCCAAACTAACTCATTATAAAAGTTTAATATTAGAACTGAGAAAAGAATTTGATAATGTTAGCTTTCAATACTTGCCTCAGGAAGAGAATCAAATTGTTGATGCCTTAGCCACCTTATCATGCAAGTTTAAGGTCAATTGGGAGTCTAATGTCACCCCTATTGAAATGAGCATTCATTCAACACCGACATATTGCCAGAATATCAAGGAAAAGATGGTTTGCTCTAGTATCATGACATCCTCCAATATATCAAAACTCAACAATACTCGGTTCATGCTACCAAAAATGATAAAAGAACCATACAAAGAATGTATGCAAACTTTATTTTGGATGGTGGAGCACTATAGAAGAAGAGTTGGGACCAAGTATTACTCTGGTGCATGAATGCCTCAAAAGCCAAAAAAATCCTCAAGAAAGCCCATGAAGGGATTTGTGGTATGCATGTTAATGGACACAGAATGGAAAAACAAGTCATGTGATTGGGCTACTACTAATTGACTCTAGAAAGGGATTGCATCAACTATGCCCGTAAATGCCATAAATGCCAAATATATGTAGACAAGATTCATGTCCCTCTAGTACCATTGCATGTTATGATAGCCCCATGGCCATTTTTTCTATGAGGCATGGACATGATTGGAGTAATCACCCCTAGGGCCTTAAATGGACATGGTTTCATCCTAGTTGCTATCGACTACTTTACAAAATAGGTAGAGGCAGCTTCTTATGCCAACGTCACCAGATCAGTCGTGTGTAAATTTGTGAAATAGGATATCATCTGTAGATATGGTCTTCCTAAACAAATCATTACTGATAATGCACGTAACTTGTAAAATAAGATGATGCAAGCAATCTATTCTGAGGTAAAAATTTAGCATCAAAATTCCATCCCATATCATCCAAAAATGAATAAGGCAGTGGAAGCAGCCAACAAGAATATCAATTAGATAATTAAGAAGATGGCTCAGACATACAAGGATTGGCATGAAAGTTGCCTTTTGCTTTACATGCTTATTGCACAACTGTATGAACTTCTATAGGTGCTACACTATTTTCCTTAGTTTATGGCATGGAAAAGTTGTTCTACCTATCGAGGTTGAAATCCCTTCCCTTAGAGTTTTAACGGAATCATAGCTTGAAGAGGTTGAAAGGGTTAAAGATCGATTTGAGCAACTTAATCTTATCAAAGAGAAGAGAATCAAAGCCATCTATCATGGGCAGATGTATGTAAAGCGCATGATGAGAGCCTATGACAAAAAAGTCTATCCTCATCAGTTCTAAAAAGGTGACTTGTTGCTTATTAAATTCTCCTAATCCATAAAGATGTTCAAGGAAAATAGACCCCAAATTGGAAAAGACCATACATGGTGAAGCGTGTATTCCTTGGAGGAGCTTTAATCATAATCAAAATGGATGGCAATGACCTGTTCAATCTTGTGAACTCTAATTCTGTAAAGAAACACTATGTCTGAAAGTACTTTAGGATGAAAACTTGAAAGGGCATTCTATTAGTCTTTTGCCCACTATTCTCTAAAAAATAAAAAATTAAAAGAACAAAGGAAAAAATTACTTAAGTTGAAAACTCGAGAGGATGGCTTAAGTAACTAAAAGTATTCAAACCAAGTTAAGCCCAAACCATCATCAGCCTAAAACTAATCTTTTCCATGCTTATAACTATTTTGAAGACACCAAATCATAACTTACTCATTTGTTTTATGATGACCAAACCTTATCCACACTTGCACTTGGAAAATGACAAATAACCAACCTTAAGACCTTCATCCTACCATGGGGCAATTTGAGGAATCTTCTTTTGATTTGGCCAACACCACAAGGATCATTTGCTCGAGAGAAAGTCTCTGAAAGCACTCTGTGGAAAATTCATGTCATCAGCATCAAAAGTAATCATCCGGGAAAACCTTTTTGGACTCTTTTGTATTTCAAAATTTTTTAATTGAATGTGAATACAGTTGTTTGATTTCTCATAAAACCTTTTCATAACCCTACATTCTATGTTACATCATGTTTATCATTTAATTGATAATGCTTGATAAATGAACAAAACTAATAACAAGATTTCATAGCATTGCTTAGAAAGATTGAACTTTGCGAGAATTTTTGTTAGGTCTAGAGACCAAAAATGAACTTTAGGGCCATGGTTGGTCCCACCTTTTTTGATCTTGTATCCTAAGAAGTGTTGAAACTCTACCCCTATAAAGCTTATCATGAAGAAGAGAGGCTAAAATCCTATTTCGATTGGCACCCAAATAACCAGGGTTTAACATATTTGAATAGTCAAAGAGGCTCTTTAGAGTTAAAATTGGCAAAAAAGCACATTCATGCTTGCTAATGGACTCTTTATAGTTGAAGCCTTCTAATATAAATTATCTGATTTCACAGTCCTCTTATTACCATCATAGGTCGTCAGGACAAGAAGCCACCTTATCAGATGTGAGAAATGTCCAAAATTGACAAATTATGCCTTTGGGAACACTATTTTCACATCATTCAAACATGCATATGTATTCTCATACATTTTACAAGATTTAACATCTTTTAAGTACCAATCCCCGTATAAAAGGTAAATTAATAAAGAGCGTAAGGTGTGATTTTCTGTTTTCTAAAACCTCAAAAAAACTTAGGTAAGTACCTTTGACATCACAAGCTTATTGAAAATCATCCAATAAAAGTATCTAATCTTAACACCAGGATGTTTTCTTTATTTATCCTCAAAGAGCAAGACATTTTGTTTCCTTATCCTCAAAGAGTGAGACCTTTTTTTTGTCCTCAAAGAGCATAACCTTTTCTTTCTTTATCCTTAAAGAGTAGGACATTTTCTTTTTTGTCCTCAAAAAGCAGGACCTTTTCTTTCCCTCAAAGAGCAAGGCCTTTTCTTTCTTTATCCTCAAAGAGCATGACATTTTCTTTTCTTGTCCTAAAAAAGTAGTGCCTTTTCTTTCTTTGTCCTCAAAGAGTAGGACATTTTCTTTTTTGCCTTAAAAAATAGGATGTTTTCTTTTCTTGTCCTCAAAGAGCAGGACTTTTTCTTTCTTTATCCTCAATGAGCAAGAATTTTCTTCTTTGTCCTCAAAGAGCAGGACCTTTTCTTATCCTCAAAGAGTAGGACCTTTTTTTTTCTTTGTCTTTAAAAAGCAGGATATTTTTTTTCTTGTCCCCAAAGAGCGAGACCTTTTTTTTCTTTATCCTTAAAGAGCAGGACATTCTCTTCTTTGTCCTCAAAGAGTAGGACCTTTTCTTTCTTTGTCTTCAAAGAGCAAGATATTTTCTTTTATTATCCTCAAAGAACGGGACCTTTTCTTTCTTTGTCCTTAAAGAGTAGGACATTTTTTTTGTCCTCGAAGAACGAGACCTTTTTCTTCTTTATCCTCAAAGAGCATGACATTTTTTTTCTTTTGCTCAAAGAGTGGGACTTTTTCTTTCTTTGTCCTTAAAGAGTAGGATGTTTTATTTTCATACGCTCAAAGAGTGGGGCCTTTTCTTTCTTTGTCCATAAAGAACAAGATGTTTTCTTTTCTTGCCCTCAAAGAGCAAGACCTTTTCTTTCTTTATCCTCAAAGAGTAGGGCATTTTCTTTCTTTATCCTCAAAGAGCAAGACCTTTTCTTTCATTCCAGTCTTCAAAGAGCAAGGCACCTTTTCTTTTTCTTTTAAGCCCACACAAGTTGGTGGCACCCCTTTCATTCTAGTCTTTAAAGGCAGGATGCCTTCTCTTTTTGTTTTAAGCCCACACAAGCTGGTGGCACCCCTTTCATTTTAGTCTTCAAAGAGTAGGATGCCTTTTCTTTTTCTATTAAGCCTATAGAAACTAGTGGCACCCCTTTCATTCTAGTCTTCAAAGAGCATGATGCCTTTTCTTTTTCTTCTAAGCCTACACATAAGCCGGTGGCACCCCTTTAATTTTAATCCTCAAAGAGCAGAATTTTTTTTCTTTTTCTTTTAAGCCCACACAAGCTAGTAGTACCCCTTTCATTTTAGTCCTCAAATAGTAGGATGCCTTTCCTTTTTCCTTTAAGCCCACACTAGCTGGTGGTGCCTCTTTTATTTTAGTCCTCAAACAACAAGATGCCTTTTCTTTTTCTTTTAAGCCCATACATACTGGTGGTGCCCTTTTTATTTTAGTCCTCAAAGAGCAGGATACCTTTTCTATTTCTTTTAAGCCCATACAAGCTAGTGGCACCTTTTTTATTTTAGTCCTCAAAGAGCAGGGTGCCTTTTCTTTTTCTTTTAAGCACACACAAGTTAGTGGCACCCTCTTTATTTTAGTCCTTAAAGAGCAGGATGCTTTTTTTTCTTTTAAGCCCACACTAGCACCCCTTTCATTTTAGTCCTCAAAAAGCAAGATGCCTTCCCACACTAGCTGGTGGCACCCTTTTCATTTTAGTTCTCAAAAAGCAAGATGCTTTTTCGTTTTCTTTAAAGCCCACATATACTGATGGCACCCCTTTCATTTTAGTCCTTAAAGAGCAGAACACCTTTTCTTTTTCTTGTAAGCGCACACAAGCTGGTGGCATCCCCTTCATTTTAGTCCTCAAGAGCAGGATGCCTTTTTTATTGCTTCTAAGCCTACATAAGTTAGTGGCACTTTTTTTCTTTTAGTCCTCAAAGAGCAAGACACCTTTTCTTTCCCACTCAAAAAATAGCCTAATACACTGCCCAAACAAAATGATGTCTATTTATCTATGCCCTGCTCCTAGTACTTAGCAACCATCAAAGAATGGTAGTTATAGACACCTCATTTTATCAAGATCAGTTTATGGTATCTCAGGAGTTAGGTAAAAGGAGACAAAATTTAAAAAAATAGAAATAAGCTAGAGGACGATCGTTTTTTGGGGAAACCCTAAAATACCTATGGACCCTTTAAAGAAAACTTAAAAAATGGGGCAATTTTCCTCTTTTTGTGACCAAGATAAGACAATTTAAGGAACCTAAGGTATGTACGGGTCATATGGGTGCTTAAACACTATCACGAGGCTTTCATGTTACCAAAATTTTAAATTTCCATGTGTAGTATCGATACATGAGGGTTTGGTATTGATACCTATGGTGTGGTATCGATACCTAGCATGCTTGTATCGATATAAGCCTTAGCAATAGCTAAAATTACGATATTTGGAGAAATGTATTGATTCACAAGCATGAGTATCAATACAAGTCTATAAAGTATCGATACAGTCTCAAAGTCTCAAGACTATAAATAATTTATGCTCTTAGCGTCGATACAAGTATCCCTGTATCGATACTCATGCATAAAATTTGCCTTGAGTATCAATGCAGAGTGATATGTATCGATACATGTAAGCTATTTTGGCTACTTCAAACCACCTTTTAATTTTTGCATTACCCACTCAAAATCTAATTTAAACATGTTTTTGCACTAAAGAACTATCATATAACATTGCAAACCTTAACTATGGGTTTATTAATAAATTCTAACAAATTTTTTTAGTCCAAACAATTAATGACAAAGGTCACTTTCATAAAATATGTAGGTGTAAAAGGGTGGTAGGCATACCTCTAGCTTGCAAGCTTTCACAGCCTTTCTGCGTCTTTGATCTGCATGGTAGAACCAATAAGAAAAAAGTCAACTGAACATGGTAGCTGAAGATATGCCCTGCTGTAGAAGAAAAATTAATAAGGTTCTTTGCATTGTCTTCTAAAAAAGAGAGGCTAAACCAGGAGAATAAGAAGGAATCTCAGAGGAAGCTACCTCAGAAAAAAAAACCAGCTACCGCAGAAAGAAAAAAAATCTCTTCTAACAATCCCAGAAAACTCTTCACCCATCCCTATAAATCCTCCAACCATTCTCAGCCCCAAAAACATTGTTTCATTGGCCTCTATACTCCATTCCCGTAGCTACACCAAACTACCACTGGAAAACCTTCAAGCACCCCACTTTCCCCACATTTTGATCTTCAAAAAGCCTCACCATCAACCATACCACCAGAAAGCTACTTCTTTTCATCCCTTTCTTGCTAAATAATAGCAAGGAGAAGGAAGAAATTAAGCCTATAGCCATTTTTTTGAGAAAAAAAGAAGTTCAAGTTTTTAGTATATCCCCTCTGCCTTGATCTTTATATTTTCTATTTTGTTATTAACATCATCTTAGTAAACCCTTTTTATGCTTTCATGGCCACCTTAAGACACCCATGCATTTTTGTGGCTTTGGTTGTGATAGTTTAGGATCTTGATGATTTTTTTGGTGTCTACAGGCTGTCCCCTTACATTTTTATTACCATAACAGCCTCTATCCTTGTGACCTCGCCATGTTCCTTCCATATTCACATTTGGATCTCATGTAAAGCATGCATCTTAACATGTCATAAGTATGCCCATACATTTTCTAGCAGTTTGACAAGTTCCATGAAATAAAAATGTTTTTTATAGCATCTTCATGCATCTATTTATCATCTCCATGCATTTTTTTTTTTGCATACATGTTCTCCATGTTCTATATCATGTTTGTGGCACTGTGTTTGTGGTGAGATGTTTGTTTGAACGCTAGAAAACTTGATTCCAAAGAGTAACCCCTAGTAAGGCATGTGCTATCTCCCATACATGGAGAATAACATGGGCTTAAGATTTTTATGAAGTTGGTTTTCCAACCTTAGGGGTCAAGCAAGCATTCAGTTCTAGATTCATGGAAGAATGAGTATAAGAATGCTGGTTTTTAAAAATGAAATGAAATCTTTTAGTTGACAATGTGAATCCTTGGTCTTTAGTTAAACACCCTAATAATGGCATGGTCAATGGGTTGTTTCATCATCCCAAACTACTCTGGGACTATGGAATGAACTTGTGATGCCCATGTCAACCCCTTCTCTTGGTTACAGATGTTTGAACGTCCATGGCTCGAGCTCAACCCAATGAAAAACCAAAAATATCGAACACTTCCCTTTTTTGTTCTAGTAGCATAATGGTCTAGTTTTAAAAAATTATTTAAAAATAAAAAATGATTTATCTGGAATGTATTAGTATTTTTCCCTTGAAGGATTTTGAATTACCTTTCCAACAATATCTCATTTACCTTTAGTTCATATCGGATGAAATAGTTATGATTTTTTGAATCTTCACTATTTAAAACCCTTGGATCTGGCGAGCAGTTTACTTTTTAGCTATTTTGCCCCAACAAACAACATTTTTGAATCCCTTGAATATTTTTCCCATAGCATTCATGAAATTCCTTTTCCAAAAAGGTATTATGCCCATTTTAACGATTCCAAATGAATCTGAAATGATTTTCAAAGTCCATTATACCTTCACCCTATACATGCTACCAGTGTGAAGATAAGCGGAAGTTCAGAAATTAATTCCGCTTAGAACGTGATTTTCTAGGATTTTTGAAATATTTTTACATTAATCCTCATCATGTTACCTTTCCCATGGACCATGTTTACTTCCCAAGACATTCGGCTGATCTCAAAATAAATTCAAAAATAGAAATGATGCAATGTTGTCCTTTATTTCTAACCTAATTTCTGAAATGCTCTTATTGAAGTGTTCGAACGCCTTATGATCTAGACTCGGACCAAGGCTAGGAATATTCTAGCCAAATCTTTGGCATCTGATTTTTAAAGCTCCCTCTATCTAAAAAAATGACCCTTTCCTAATGACACCAAAAATTACCATTTCAGGGATACTCTAACCCCACTATTTCGAGGGAATACTCTAACCTCGCTTTTAACTCAAATCCAATATCAAACCTCCATTTTTGGAGATACTCCAACCCCATTATTGCAAGGGGATACTCCAACTCCACTTTGAACTTAAATCCAATATCAAACCTCCATTTTTTGATACTCTAAACCCACTACTCCAAGGGGACACTCCAACCTCGCTTTTAGCTTAATATGACATCAAATTTTCACCTTTGGGGATACTCTAACCCCACTCTTCTAAGGGATACACCAATCCTGCTCTCCACATTCCTTCTAAAATTCAAACTTTTTTTTAAGACATCCCTGAGTCATCAAAATCTTTTTTTCTTTCCTCAAATTTCCACTGAATCTGACTAAGTCTCAACATTGTCATCTCGATTATTCATCAATAATTGAAGATAACTATGAGATACATTCTGATCATCCCTCTTTTTTTTGTATTTTGTGTGTTTATTTGTGTGTGGATTTATTTATTGTTTTTTGTCCTATCTTACTAATATGTTTCCTCTTGTAGAGAGCTCGAGCATTCAAGCTTTAAAAATTATTTTCAAAATAAAAAAATGATACCTTGTGCCGATATCTCTCCAGTGCCAGACATGAAATATTTAATTTAAAAAAAAAACTATCTAAAGATCATTTTCATAAAAAACCCCTATGTTTCTTACCTCTCTGAGGTGCATAGGTGATAAAATTTTCCTTAAAACCTAGACGTATCTTTACTTCATGCATTAAAGGGAATTATATTTAAATAATGATAAAAATGGACCTGTGGAAACCGAGATTTAAGTAAAATGTAGTTAGATGGTATCAATTTTCAGGCATTGTAGGGGTGCTAATCCTTCCCTAGATGTAACCAACTCAAGGGCCAAAAATAATAAATCTCTAGTATTAATTTCAATAGGCATCCGATCATGCCTAACTTAAATGATCGGTGACGACTCCAAGTTTATGGCCACTTCATGGTGGCCATTTAAGACTAGTCAGATGAGCGATTCGTCTTATAGTCTTTCATTGCTTCATGTCAAACATTAATTTTTTTAAGTCGAGCATGCTTTGGCCTTTTGGATCATCCGAAGTTCGTAAAGGCTAGGCATATGGGACGTCGACATAGCTTAAACACAAAAAGAATGGAGATTGTTATAAGAATCCATGTTTGTTACATCTAAAGGATGAAATTTCATTCTACGATAAATCATGGAAAGAAAAACTTTTCCTCTCAAATCAAAGCATCAACATCAGGCATCTTATTGAGAAAAGTGTTTTTTTATAGCACAATCGCAAAAAGAATAAAGATTATTATGAGAATCATGTTTGCCTTAACTAAGGTATGAACTTCAATCTAAGGAAAATGGTGAAAAGAAAAGTTTTTCTTATGAAGCAAAAGCATCTATATCACGCATCCTAATGATGAACATGTGTTTTTATAGCCCAATTGCAAAAAAATGGAGATTGTTACAAGAATCTATGTTTGTCACACCTAGGGGATAAACTTTGATTCTAAGGAAACTGATGGAAACAAAAGCTTTTCTCCCGATGCTAAAGCATCAATGTTATAAATCCTAATGAGTTGAATGTGTTTTTATAGCCCAATAATGAAAAAAATGGAGATTCTTATAAGAATCTATGTTTGTCACATTTATAGGGTAAACTTTGATTCTAAGGAAAATGATGGAAAGAAAAGCCTTTTTTGCAAAACCAAAGCATTAATATCTTGCATCCTAATAAGTTGAATGTGTTTTTATAGCCTAATCACAAAAAGAATAGAGATTCTTATGAGAATCCATGTTTGTCACATCTATGGGATGAATTTTGATTTAAAGGAAAATGTTCAAAAGAAAAGCCTTTTTTTTTGTGCAACCAAAGCATCAATATCTTGCATTTTAAGCGACAATATCTTTTGATTCTAAGCAGCAATTTCTTATATCCTATTGAGAAGAATGCATTCTATACTCCAATCATGGAAAAAATAGAGATTATTACGAGAATCCATGTTCATCACATCTGAGGGATGGAGTTGGATTCTAAAAAAAAAGATCAAAAGAAAAGGTTTTCTTGTGAAACCAAAAATCAGTATCATGCAACCTATTATGGAGAATATGTTATTATAGCCCAATCACAATGAGAATAGAGATTATTTCCAGAATCCATGTTTGTCTCAACGAAAAGATGAACTTTGATCTAAGGAAAATGATGGAAAGAAAAGCTTTTCTTGTGAAACCAAAGCATCAATATCATGCATCCTAGTGAGGTGAATGTATTTTTCAAGCCTAATCACAAAAAGAATGGAGGTTGTTATGAGAATCCATTTTCGCCACATTTATGGATGAGCTTTGATCTAGGGAAAATGATTGAAAGAAAAGCTTTTCTTGTGTAATAAAAGTAGCAATTTCTTGCATCCTGCTGAAAAGAATGGTTTCTATACCCTAATCATGAAAGAATAGAGATTATTATAAGAATCCATATTTATCACATCTAAGGGATCAACTTGGATTTTAAGGAAAAAGATCGAAAGAAAAGCTTCTCTTATGAAACCAAAGATTAATATCATGCATCCTATTGTGGAGAATATGTTATTATAGCCCAATCACAAAAAAAAAAAATCGAGATTATTTCTATAATCCATGTTTGTCTCAACTAAGGGATGAACTTTAATCCAAGGAAAATGATGGGAAAAAAAACATTTCTTATGAAACCAAAGCATCAATATCATGCATCCTAGAGAGGTGAATGCATTTTTCAAGCTCAATCACAAAAAGAATGGAGTTTGTTATGAAAATCCATTTTCACCATATTTATGGGATAAACTTTGATTCAAACTAAAATGTTGGAAGGAAAAGCTTTCCTTGTGAAACCAAAGCATCGATATCATGCGTCCTATTAAAAAAAAATATGTTTTTATAGCCTAATCACAGAAAGAAGAGAGATTATCATGGGAATCCATGTTCGTCACATCAGAGGGATGGACTTTGATTCTAAGGAAAAAGATCAAATGAAAAACTTTTCTTGTAAAGACAAAGCATCAATATCATGCATCCTATTTAGAGTAATGTGGTTTAATAGCCCAATCACAAAAGTATGGAGATTTTTATAAAAATCCTTCTTTATCTCATTTGTGGGATGAACTTTGATTCTGATGAAAATGATATAAAGAAAACCCTTTCCTGCAAAGCCAATGCATTAGTATGATACTTCCTAATATGGAGAATGTATTTTTATAGCCTAAACACAAAAACAACGGAGATTATTATGAGAATCCATGCTTATTACATCTAAAAGATGAATTTTAATTTTACACAAAATGGTGAAAAGAAAAGCTTTTCTCCTAAAATCAAAGCATCAACATCTAGCATCCTATTGATAATAGTGTGTTTTTATAGCACAATCACAAGAAGAATGGAGATTATTGCGAGAATCATGTTCGTTTTAACCAAGGTATGAACTCCGATATAAGGAAAATGGTGGAAAGAAAAGGTTTTCTTAGGAAGCCAAAGCTTCTATATCTTGCATCCTAATAATGAGAATGTGTTTTTATAGCCTAATTAAAAAAATGGAGATTTTTATGAGGATCCATGTTCATCATATCAAAGAGATGAACTTTGATTCTAAGGAAAGTGTTAGAAATAAAAGCTTTTCTTGTGAAGCCAAAGCATCAATGCCATGCATCCGAATGAGTCAAATGTGTTTTTATAGCCCAATCACAAAAAGAATGGAGATTCTTATGAGAATCCATGCTTGTCATATCATGGGATAAACTTTGATTTAAGGAAAATGATTGAAAGAAAAGTTTTTTTTGTGGAACCAAAGCATCAATATCTTGCATCCTAATGACATGAATGTGTTTTTATAGCCCATATAAGAAAAAGAATGGAATTTGTTATGAGAATCCATGTTCATTACATCTGTGGGGTAAACTTTGATTCTAAGGAAAATGACAAAAGAAAAGCCTTTTTGTGAAACCAAAGCATCAGCATCTCGCATCCTAATGATGTGAATGTGTTTTTGTAGCCTATATCATAAAAAGAATAAAATTTGTTGTGGGAATCCATGTTCGTCACATCTATGGGATGAAATTTGATTCTATGGAAATTAATGGAAAGAAAAGCTTTTCTTGTGAAACCAAAGCAACAATATCATGCATCCTAATGTGGTGAATGTATTTTTGAAGGCCAATCACAAAAAAAAAAAAAAATTGAGTTGGTTATGAGAATCCATGTTCATCACCTTTTTGAGATGATCTTTAATTCTAAGGAAACTGATGGAAAGAAAGCTTATCTTGTGAACCGAAGCTTCAATATCATGCACCCTATTAAGAAAAATTTGTTTTTATAGCCTAGTCATAGAAATAATAAAGATTATTACAAGAATCCATGTTTGTCACATCAGTGTGATGAACTTTGTATCGATGTAAAAAAATTAAAGGAAAAGCTTTTCCTATGAAACCAAAGCACCAATATCGTGCATCCTATTGAGGAGAATATGTTATTATAGCCAAATCATTAAAAAAATGGAGATTATTTTGAGAATCCATGTTCATCTCAATCGAAGGATTAACTTTGATCTAAGGAAATTGATGGAAAAAAGAACTTATCTTGAGAAACCAAACCAACAATATCTTGCATCCTATTGAGAAAAATGCCTTTTTATGGCCTAATCGT
>JBBYHM010367015.1:0-16104 GCA_038381775.1 Adansonia rubrostipa | reverse complement strand
CCCCCCCCCCCCCCCCCCCCCCCCCCCCCCCCCCCCCCCCCCCCCCCCCCCCCCCCCCACTACCAACCTACTACTAAACTACCTCTCTTCTCTCTTTTTTTCTTTTCTTTCTCTGTTTACCCCTTTATTCCATTTTCTGTTTACCCCTTTATTCCAAAAGAAAAGGAAGTAAAGAATAAGACAACTTTATTATGCACTTTTTGAAGGCCTAAATGACCTTTCATAGCCAATCAAAACTTGTATAAATCTTAAATGAATTTTTATCATGTACATTAATGTTCCACTTTATGTCCCAAATTACTCTCACTTGGGAAGGACATGAACTTAGTAGCATGAAAGCAAAGGCTGATAAGGCTTGATTTGTAGCTTCTTTCTAGACCTAAAAAGAAAAGATGGTATTATTTTGTCCTAAGGTGAAAATTGAAAAGTAAATAATAAATTAATCAATTTTTATGAATATTTATTTAAAGTTCTAATTAAAATATTATATTGAAAAATTCATTTAATGCAATATTCTTATCAAACCCAAAGAGATCCTTATATTAATTATAAATTTTTTAAAAATAAATATCAACTTAACAAACATAAGTACATACTGATTAACCTTAATTATTTATTTATGTTTATGATTAGTCAAACAATTAAATGTTTTAATATTAAAAAAATGATGGAAAGAGAAATTGTGTTGAGAAAGAAAGTAAAGAAAGGGCGGTGACCGAGATAATGAGGGAAAGCAAAGACAGCCACATTGATTAATCTCCCATGTGATGTGCCTATGGCTGTGAATTGTATGATCTAATTCCCCCGCCTTCCGCTCCCCCTTATTTCTCCATTTTAGCTTAATTTTATAATGTTCTTTGCCTTCACTTTTGCCAACTTTTTCCACCCTATCATCATCCAAAACCCTCTATAAATTTAATAATCACATGTCATTAGAATAAGCGAAAAGGGTCAAATTTACAGCTAGGAACATGATGAGCAAGCATCCGGGAAATTAAGTACTATTACTTATTCCTTATTTTTTTGATTTTAAACATAATATAAAAACGGATCATAAATATAACACAATACATTTAAATATAATAATATGTTTAATACATATAAAATATATTCATGAATTGACAGGGTCAACTGGTCAAGTACAGTTTTTTTTTTTTTACCTGTTTTAAATGCTGACATATTAAAATTGCCTGGTCACTGTCGACGTGCTGAGAAGAATTTATTTCGAAGGTGAGAAGCTTCAGATTGCTAAAAAAGAAAGAAATTTATTGTTTTAACATGGTGGGTTTCTTTTTGCTGCTGTTGGCACTAAATTTAGGGTGAAGTCATTGATTTCCAAATTGAACTAAACAAATCAAATTCAAGGATTTTGATGTTTGGGTCTGAATTCAGATTTGGCAACACACAGTCTCCCTTTTTTTTTTTTCCTGCTCAAGGTCAATAAATTATTAGAGACATATGTGACTTAGGAGCTAAGATCACAAACACTTCCAAAAGGCAAGAGAATGGGTCCAATCACTTCAAGTTCAACTTTATGTACATAATTTACGATTATTGGGACAAATTCTCGAAGTTAAAGCTTTCCTATAGCAATGCTAATTATATATCAATTAAACATCTTCATATCATATTCTACAATTTAGAATTTAAAATTTTTATGCTTATAAAGCCTTTTAGTTTTAATTTTCAATTTAGTAGAGCGAAAATTATGAGATAAAAAAAAAACTTTCTATCGTTTTATAATTTAAAACTTTGAAAGACTTTTATACTTTGATTCGGAGCAATCTATCTCGACTATTTGTTATTGATCTCAAACAATTATCAAGAAAAAGAGAGAGAGAGAGAGAGAGAGAGAGAGAGATAAACTTGATACATGTTTAATTCCTTTGGACATATTTATGGATTTCAAATGTGTGAGCCTTCTTTTCTAGCATAAAAATTCTGAAAATGAATATAAACATTATGCAAACTTGTAGAGTTTATACTAAACTTCCATAGTCATCTATTCTCAGTGGAATGCTGGATTATCAATATTAATAATTATTTATCAATTTTTACATAGTTAAGTAAAAAAGATAATATTAAACATAGAATGCATATATAGTTATAAAATTCTTTTAAGTTACTTGTTAATAAAATCGGTATATATATATATATAGATGTATATGTATATATATAGTAGCTTACCAGACGGAAATTGAATTGCTCTGGTCATTTTGTAGGTATAAATGATGAAGAGGCGATGGGTGACATGCGAGGGCTGAGCTGTCATCACACATCTGAATCTGATAAAGATCGGAGTTTGTCTTATTTTGGCTTTGCATGAATGGCTATTGGCCAATCATTTTTATGCTTTTTAAGCACACAAGTTTGCCAACAGATTTGCCAGCAATGTTTAACTCAAGTTCCCATGAAAAAAATATATATATATATACAAACGAAGAAAAATATCTTCATTTTTCTTCGTTTCTTTCGACTAATTATAACCATTTCACTTAGGGATGAAATTGGGTAGGATGAAAGTGAACACTGCAAAATTCACCTGTCTCTTGTCTCGCTTTAATTGTGGGTGTTGAATTTTAAATATTAATATTACATTCATGATATCAAATATATTTATTATTATTTTGTTTTATCATATTTTATTTATTATTTATTATTTATTTTTTAAATAATAAAATATATATCATTAAAAAAATATTAAATTATATTTAAATATAATAATTATAATTATATTATTATATTATTATTTTTTAAAAAATTAAATTACTAATGGTAAAATAATAATTTCAAAAGAACGAGGTGCGATGAAACAGGTAACTATGAAAACGCTGCGGATCGTCTTCAGACAACTTTCTTAGTTTATGTTTTGTTTTTCTTTTTTTCTTTATTCCAATTCTGTTTCGTTTCTTTTCAGGGCTTTTTTTTTTTTATTGTAATTACTTTTATTAATTATTTTTGTTTCTTTTAAGAACATGTGGATATTACTTTGGTTATATTAGGCCAACGGGTGGCTGCCACATGTTTAAATAATTTAATGCGACATTGCAATAATTTAGTTATTTATTTTGTCCATGTCATTTTAAAATTACATTTTTTATTAGTGTCACGTGAGTATTTTACATCCACATCATCTATTAAACAAATATTAAATATTACGTTAGTTTTTTTAAACGGCCATATTACATCAATTGATGATTTTTATTTTAATTTTAAAAGAATAAAAAGTAAATTACTTTGTTATATAGCAAAGAGATTGAGTTACACTAAATAGTATAATATAAGAACCTTTTAAGTACTTTAACCGTGGAAATATTCAAGAATATGACCGAAAATACAGAAAATAGAATTTAATTTGTTATAAATTAGATTATAACGCACTCATTATATGGGTAGATGAAAAAAATATGATTAAAAAATATAAAATTGATTAATAAGCGGTTTCTATGTATGGATTTTTTTTTTCTAAAGAAGTAGACAATTTTTACAAAAAAAATGAAATTTTTTTTAAAATAAAAATTATATAAAAAATTGAAAAGACATCAATACCCATGTTATGTTATTTGATATTTGTATTTTTTAATTAAATTCATGTTACTTAATTTAAAACATTTAATCAGCCATGTTATATATAACTAGGCTTTAAAACACCAGTACCGGGGGTTAACTTTAAAAAATAAATCTAATGAAGAAGTTAATTGATGAGTTGAATAGATAGTTTTTTAAATATACATAAAACAAAAAATTTAAAAAAAATATAAATATCTATATTCATGTATTTTTATATAATTTTACTCATTAAAATAAAATATATATAATCTAATTATTATATAATTTTACTCATTAAATTAATATTATTTAACTCATAATATTAAATCATTCAAAGATTTTATATATAAATAAATATAAATATAGATGTGTGGACATGAAAGGGCACATCGAGCGGACTCTATCGTCTGTCTCTCGCTTTAATTTGACTTTGATAATAAAGTAGTTAGGCAAGAAAAGTCAGTAGCAACCGAAAGGTTTATGCGCCGCTCCTCTAAAAAATTTAACGGTAAAATTAAATAATAGATTACTAGGAATAATAATAATGAAATAACAGTATGCTTCATAAATAGGGGCGTATTTATTTCTGCGACGGTGGCTATCTAAGTTGGACTTATCGCTTTTCAATTATAATAATAAATATAAAAAACAATTTGAAACAATAATGGAATTTGAATTCAAATTCTAATAGTATACATGATTGATGGCAAGAAAAAAAAGGCAGAACTAATAGTATTCAAATCCATTGAAAAAGAGGAAATAGTGCATTATCGAGCTGAAATTGACAGGAGAAAGAGATGGGGAAAACAACTAAAGATTAACACCCAAAAACAAATCTAATTCATTAGTCTCCTCTTTTTCTATACATATATATTTTTTTGGGGGAGGGGGGGTTGGGTTTCTGCGTTTTGTGATCCTGCTATGGCTGCTAGCAAGGATGACAAACATTAAAATTTGGGAACCAGAATGCAAAAATATTTGGTAGACAAAAGACAGCATGAAGAAGCTTGGAGCTATCACTAGAAACCTATGCTAGGAACTCTTCTTTGATCCACTTTATCTTTGCTGATTGATCAAACCAAGTTGATGAATTAAAACCCTAGGCAATCAAAAGTCTAGCTAACGTGCCGTTGACCATTTTTCGAAGGCCTCAAGAAGGTTGTGATAGGATGCACCACAATTGCCTCAAATTTGTGTTCATCACTAATGGGTATGAGGTAAACATCTTGCTTGGGTGGTAAAGTTAATCAAATCCACGGCTTTCTTTCTGCTTCCTGAGGTATTTGCTAAAATGATTTTCTCCTAAGTTGATGAAATGAGGTAGATATGAAGCTTCAAAAATTCCCCGATGTGTCAAAAATTCCAACACCTGTTATTGCATGTGAGATAAAAGGTCAAAGAAAATAAGTTTCAAGTGATTAATAAGCAGAATTGAAATGACATTGCGGCAAACGATCTTTGTTATGAGATGAAAATAGCACCGTAACAAGGATGAGGGGTGACTTGAACTGGTTTATTTTGTGCAGTGAAAACCTAATGTCAAAACCGGTTGAAGCAGCAGACAGAAAAGCATGTCAGGAGAGAAAGGAGGCAGAAACTGGAACAGATAGGGATGAAGTAACAGTGATAACTTGAGATAAAGACTGCCTTTTCTGCAGTAGGTGATATTTCTAAGGAAATGAAATCCTACATGTATTTTTACAAGGCCTTTATCTCTAGTTTTATAAGCCCCTTCCAAACTTTTCATGAGGCCGGTTGTCAGCAGTGTTAGCACTAGACTGCCACTACATCAAACTACCAATGCAAAGAACTAAACAGAAACTACAGATGGAGTAAAAGTGTACAACAGCTTCAAGTTTGTGGAACCTTTTCAGCTTTATTAACTGGGAGTCAAATGAGATGCAGGCGAAACTTCAGAAAAAATATAGAGAAAAGAGTTCAGGAAAAAGTTTAGATGCACAAGCAGTTTATTACCGAATGGGTTGATTTGGCAGAAGATGTATTGAATGCAGAAGACAGCGCAGCTAAAGCTGAAGCCCTTTGAGTGGGACTCCCTTGGCTCCTATTGGACTTGTCCTATCTCGGTGGCATAGAATCTATCAGTCAGGGCACTGATTTAATAAATGAGTATCAATATTTTAGGAGAAAGACATGATCGTCGTCTGATAAGATCTAAGATCACTGTGCTTAAGTTACCAATACAAAATTATTGCCCACAAAGACTACAAGGGAAGGATCAAGGCTCCACTTTAGGGGCAACCACAACTAAAATTAAATGTCATCAGATAATATCATAAATTCATCTTCAAAGTTTGCTTTACTATGTCACTGAAGGCACTTCTCTTTCAGAATTAAGTTAGCAACAACTTGCTAAATAGAAACATGGTTCTTGATCTCCACAGTGAATATGCAACTAAAAGTCTTCAACACGTTAACGAAAGAATAAGGTTATAACAGGAAGCCAAAAAGAAGCAATGTTGAACAACAAAAAAGATAAAATGTTGTATTGATGCAAGGATGTGGACTGTGGCTTATAAAAGCAAAGACTACTCTTTTCCTATTGAGGTGCCTTTTCACAGTCCGACAATCCTTGTATCAACGTGTTGCAACACAATCTTATCCACGCATTCAATCCATCAAAATAAAACCTGCTTTAATAAGTAATGTTCCTTACAAGAAGTTTTGAAAATTAACTCCCATTTAATTTTTATGATCCAACTATCTTATATATATACTAGACAGAAACTTCCTATAGTGAAAATTTTCGGGTCAAGTCAATTAACGATAGAATTTACCTCTACAGCATGGCTAGCCTTAAAAGGCAATCCAAACTTCTTCTGGAATGAGTTTCCTTGCACCTGTGTTCCACGAAGAACATCTAACCATAAACATAATATATGCTGTTGAATACACACATGAAAGGAAGGATGAACCATGTCAGTCCAAGCGTTGTTAACCCTTAAACAAGATAGGGTTTCATAAAAAATTTCAGTGTGTACATCCTGTCAGTGACAACAATGGTAATGGTACCCTTATTCAAGATGCAAGAAGCTCGCAATAGTATGGCTATTAAATTTAATTTTTGCAAAAATTGAATAGTACTTCCTCAAAACAAAGTGTTTATGCTAACCCCTTTTTGGTCCATATAACATCAATATGTCATCATAATGCTTACTACCGTACTTTTCCATCATTGGGGCTCTCTCATTTCAGTTTAAATTTTAGTTTTGCTTTTACTTCTTATCTTCTTGCACCTCAAGCCGGCTTTAAAATTTTTTTCTCTTTTTTCCTAGTTCATTTTTTGGTGCAGAGAAAGAAAACTTACGAAACCCAAGGTGCATTTGATGTTTAAAGGTGTGGTTAAATGGTCATTTGATCTTACACAGGCTCTCCATCAAATTTGCATTCAAACATATTCTAATCTAAAAGTAATTGCGTAGGTTAAAACCTTATAGATTGCATTTTCTCAATTTTGTCCCGTTTTGCATTGATAAGCTGAGAATATAACTATGATAATTTCTTGCTAATGAAGACAAAAGTGATCTAATATTAACTGAAGTGAAACTAACTCAAGAATAAAGTAGACAAATCCAGTCAAGGACACATACTGTAGCTCAGGTGGAATCCCATGAAAAGAATGTTGCGAAGAAGCAGGGTTCGGTTCCTTTAGTAACTTTGTAAAGTGGAACCTTTGGAGACAAACCCTCTGTAGATGCAGCCGTGTCTTATGTATTTCTGCAAAGAACTTGTAAAATGAAAAACGAGCCTATTGAGAGGATCACATAATGTTTGGCCAAAAAAAAAAAGGATAACATGATGAAGGAAACAACGTTTTATTATTACCTGAACAATTTCAAGACATTTTGCTTTTGTTTAGTGTGTACAGATTGTCCAACCCAAACGAACAATTCAACAAGCATGTCGAGTATCAAAATGTCTTCTGTCAAGAGATCATCTTGAGAGAAATTGTAAACTTCCTCAACCTGCACAACAGAATGTAAGCTTACGTATAGAAGACAATGGATGCCTGTAGTTACAAGTTAGAATTACATTAAAACTCAGCTTAAACTTTCCTAATGCATCCACATGGAAGCAGACGATCACGGAAAAACAGTTAGAATGATAATAAGCTTCATTAACAGCTGAAGGCAGGAAGATGAAATTTTAAGAGCACAAATTTGAAAAGAAAGCAAATCACATTTATGAATAAGAAAAAGCACCTTTGTTAAGAGAGAAGGTGAACAAGTGGGGATCCCTGACGGTCTCATAAGATGCTTTTTTGCTGGTATAAATTTGTTTCTTCCCAAGTGCAAACCAAAAGGCGGAGCTCTCTGTGCCTTCTTTAGCATGTTTAATAGCAAGTCAGGCTGAAATCAAAAGAAGATTATTAGATGATTAATGTAAAATGGGGAAGGAGTTGTATGAAAGAACTAGACAGTAGTATTATTGACTTTACTAATGAGAAGCAAATCAAAAGCCTAAAGCCAGAAAGATATGTTATGCAAGGGATATAATACAGTCAAGTCAACTTAATGTTTAATCTTGATTAAATTTTATCTTATCCCACTATGTACTCAGAAGAGATTCCAAGGACAATAAAAAAGAATTGCTAATACCAAAACAGTTGTCTCAAAAAAGAAGAAAACAGGTATAATCAGCTAAAAATTGTAATAAAATTAAAACTTACTGCAACACTAAACTCAAAAGAAGTATAAATATTATCTAGAGTTAAATTGTATCATTTGATTGATATATGATATAGGCATATATTCCTGTCATTACATTGTTTAGTTGTATTGATTAATTGGTCAACTTGACTTGTAGGAACTTGATGCTGGCCTGTATCTGCATCAAGTCATTACCAGATTTACCAATAAACCTATTTGCTTTAATCTTGTGTCACAAAAAGCCCAAAAGTAAACAACTTTTATAAAGAGTATAGCTTCAGAAAAATCAGCAAATTTTGCAGCTAATTGCTGCTGTTCATAGGTTTTTTAATTTCCACGCCAAGTGAAAATTGAATATTCAGATTGCAGGAGGAATCACTCGGCCGAGTTCTAAGAGGTTGCCACCTAAAAAAAAAAAATAAAGAACAAGTAGCTATTGTTATTAGGGTGGGAAAGGAATACTAATCTTGCTGCACACATCATAACAACAAGGGGTAAGAATAAAGTCATCATCACACATTTGATGTCAAAAGAAAGTAGCTTGCCTCTCATTATTAGTAAAGTAATGGAGAGATAACAAAAACTGCATTTTTGGGTCCATTTCTCTATCTTTCAACATCCATTACCGGGCTAGGAGCCCATAATTCATCCCAAATCTTTCATATTGTTGAGTGTAATGACATTTTTCATCAACATATTGATTAGATTACCGGTGACTAGTCTTTTCACTTTAAATATTTTTATAATCTTTATTTGATAACTCTTTATGATTTAACTAATTCTTATGATTTGATCAAGCTTAGTGATTTAACTAGTCATAAGATTTATCTTTATGATGTGACTAGTCATAATTCTTATGCTTAATTAGATTTTATGATGTAATATTTGTAGTTGACAAGTCATAAGCTTTAATGACCTTTTTTCGTTTTGTGATTTTATCATTTTATCATTTTGGCATGTAGTAACTACTCTATATATATATATATATGTATATATGTGAAAGCTTAAGCTTATAATACACCATGAGCTAAATTTCTTACAAAGCTTACAAGCTTGTTTTCTTCTATTGGTTTCTTTAAGTTTTTCCTCTTCATTTTCATCTTTAGCCTTTTTTTTTCTCCATTTCATCTTTAGCTTTTCTCCACAAATTCGTCAATTGGTATCAAGACCTTTTATATGGTCTTAAAGGGTCTAAATTTTTTAGAGTTGAGTGAAAAAAATCAGTTAGCATTTGTTAACTAAAAATGGCTTCAAGTACTTATGCTTTGCCTCCACAACCTTTTTTTTTTTTGTGAAAATTATTAGATATGGGTTGTTAAAATTAAGACATATTTGAATGCTTTTAATCTTTGGAAAATGGTTAAAAATAAGAAAGAACTACCCCAATTTCAAGGTAATTCAACCATAGCCCAATCTAATAATTTCAGTGAAAATAAGGCAAAGAAATACAAAGCCAAAAGATACATCGAGTCATCAGTTTTTGATGAAATTTTCATTAGAATCATGGCATGTGAGATAACAAAACAAGCATAGGACATGACCATGGAGGAGTTCTAAGGTAATGACAAAACTAGACAAATGCAAGTGCTCAATCTTAATAGAGAATACAAAGTCTTAAAGATGAAAAAGTCTGAAACTCTAAAGGAGTATAAAGATAGACTCATGAAGATAGTGAACAAGCTTAGATTACTTAAGAGGATATGCCAAAAAAATAGAATTAGAAAATAAGTTCTTGTCAGTTTACTTAGGAAGTTTGAATTCAAAGTTTCTTCACTTAAAGACTCCAAAAACTTTGACTAAGATGTTTTTGACATAATTGATGAATGCTATTGAGGCACAAAAGCAAAGAAGAGCTATTAGGCAAGAGGATTCAACAAAAGGTACATTTGCAGTTAAAGATAGAGGAAGACTAGAAAATGAGGGCAAAAACAAAAAAATAAAAAGATAAAAGAAAGAAGAATTCTGGAAATAGTGGAAAAAAGACATATTTTCACTATGCTCACACAGTAAGTAGACTATATCTAGAAAAATATTGTAGTGCAAACCTGATATATAATGCAGTCCTATAACCAACTTGGCCGCATAGAATAGGTTTGCAAGAACAAAAACTAGCAATAACAGAATCAATAAGCTAAAATTTCAAATATCTTAGAACAAATATCCCAGAGCAACAAGATGAGCATGTTTTTACTACTTCTTGCTATGCTACCAAAAATTCCTCAAATGCATGGCTCATCGATAGTGGATGCATTCATCATATGGCATTTAATATCAACCTGTTCAAGGAGCTTGACAGGACATTCAATTCTAAAGTCAAAATCGTAAACGGTGAATTCATAAAGTCAAAAAGGAATTGTAATAGTTCAAACACCATCAAGTACAAAACTTATTCAGGATGTTTTATTTGTACCACAAATAGATTAGAATCTATTAAGTGTAGGACAGTTGCTAGGAATAAATTATTCATTAGTGTTCAAAGAAAGAACATGCATCATTCATGATCCTACTAGCCATGAACTGTTCATTATCAGCATAAAAGGAAAATTTTTCTCCTTAGATTGGCAGCAAGTAAATTCATTTCCAGGCACTACTTCAGTAGATGAATCTGTATTATGGCATAAAAGGATGGGACATTTTATTTACAGGCATTGAATTATTCGTAGAAAAATGATCTTGTGTTAAACATGCCTACTGCTGATAATTATACGAGTGTATGTGAAATTTATCAATGGAAAAATTAATGTAAGCTGGGTTATTCCCAATTAACAAAGCTTGTAGAGCTTTTGAAAAGCTACAATTGATTCACACTGATGTCTATGGGCCTCTAAGAACCTTATCCTTAAATGGCAACAAATACTTCATTCTTTTTATAAATGATTTTTCTAGGATATGTTAGATATACTTTATAAAACAAAAGTCTGAGGTAACAACAGAGATTTTTTGGGGTTTTAAAGCATGGATAAGAATCCATGTGGTTGCAAAATAAAAACCATAAGGTTAGATAAAGGCACTGAGTACACATCTGCAAGTTTAATGAGTTTTGTAGAGTTGTAGGTATTGAATACCAGTTGACAGGAACTTACATACCACAATAGATCGTTAACGAAAGAAAAAACAGAACCATCATGGAAATGGCTAGATGCATGCTGTTTGAAAAGAAGCTTATTAAGAAATTTTAGGCAAAAGTAGCAAACACTTATGTCTATCTTTTTAACAAGCTGCCTATAAAAGTCTTGAAAGGGATAACTCCGTATGCGGCTTGGTGGTAGCAAACCATCAATTCAAAATCTTAGAGTCTTTGGAAGCATTTTTCATGTACGTGTTTATGATATTAAAGGGGACAAACTTGATCAAAAGGCAAAAATCTACATTTTTATAGTTGTACGTGTTCCTGATATTGTAAGTAGAAAGGTGAAGTTCAATGAAATGAATCGTGGAATTGGGAAAAATCTAAAGAAAAATTTATCGAACAATGAGAGTTCATATTTGATGATGAAACCATTGACCATGATTTAGTAAGAGGACTAGGCCACTTACAAACATCTACCAGAGGTCAAATGTTGCTATTCTTGAACCTGTAAACTATAAAAAAAAAACCTTTAAATTTTTAGAAGGGGGAGATGCCATGAAAGAGAATTCAAATAATTGAAAAGAATCAAACTTAGATGCTAGTAGACAAACCTAGCAATAAGAACATTGTTGGAGTTAAATGGATTTTCAAAACCAAGTTTAATGCTGGTGGTTCTATTAATAAGCTCAAAGCCAGACTAGTTGCTAAAGGTTACTCTCAACAATATGATATTGATTATTTAGAAACTTTTGCTCCACTTACAAGGTTGGAAACCATAAGACTATTATTAACTTTAACTGCATAGAAAAGTTAGAATATATTCCAACTCGATATCATATCTGCATTTTTAAATGGTCATCTTCAAGAGGAGATATATATTGAGTAGCCTGAAGGTTTTACTGGCAAAAAAAATGAAGACAAGGTTTATTTGCTATAAAAAGCCTTATATGGATTGAAAAAAGCTCCGAAGGCTTGGTATTCTAGAATTGATGATCATTTGCTAAGTTTAGGATTTAAGAAAAGTCTTAGTGAGGTTATATTCTATGCCAAGACTATCTACAGCAATAACTTATTAGTTGTTTCTCTATATGTTGATGACCTATTTGTGATAGGGAGCAATTCTCAATTGGTGTAACAATTCAAATATCAAATGATGAAGGTCTTTGAAATGATAAACTCGAGAAAAATGTCCTACTTCCTTGGAATAGAGATTTCTAAATCTCAACAAAGAGTTTTTATTTCTTAGCAAAATTATGCTAAACAAGTGTTGAATAAATTCAACATGAAGAATTGCAAATTTGTTTGCACTCCATTGGCTCAAAATAAGAAGCTCAACAAAAATGACAACTCTGCCAAGGTTGATGAGAGAAATTAAAGGAGGCTAATTGGATGCTTTTTGTATTTGATAGCAACTAGGCAAGACATAATGTTTGTTGTTGGATTCTTTTTAGATTTTGGTGTTTTATTTCAAACATCAGTTGAAACAAAATTGTTAAGATATACAGATAGTGATTAGGTATGATCTTGTGATAATATGAAAAATACTTCAAGCTATTTATTTACAATTGATTCAGGTACATTTGCATGAGACTCAAAAGAAGCAAGAACTAGTGGCCCTGTCAACTTGAGTATATTGCAGTAGTAGCCATTATGAATCAAGTAATTTGGCTCAAGAAATTGTTGAAAAATTTAGGCCTGACTTGGAATAAAACAATTGAGATTAGGTGTGACAATCAATCAGCTGTGATAATGGCTAAAAACCCAGTGTTATATGAAAGAACCAAGCACATAAAAATTAAGTACCATTTTGTTCGAGAAGCTGCAATAGAGAATGAAATGAAGTTGGTCCATTGTAACTCAAAAGGTTGACTTACTGATATTCTAACTAAAGCTTTATCCAGGCAAGGTTTGAGTTAGTAAGAAAATGACTTTGTGTTTTCAGCAAAAATGCCACAGAGGAATACTGAGTGTAGTAGCATTTTTCATCAACACATTGATTGGATTTATCATTAAGTAGTCTTTTCACTTTGGATTTTTTGTAATCTTTATTTGACAACTCTTTATGATTTAATTAGTCTTTATGATTTGATTAGGCTTAATGGTTTATGACTATCTTATCTTTATGATGGGAATAGTGATATTATTTATGTTTAATTAGATTTCATGATGTGATCTTTTGTAGTTGACAAATCATAGGCTTTAATGACCTTTTGTCATTTTGTGATTTTATTCATTTTATCATTTTGTCATGTAGTAACTGTTATATATATGTAAAAGCTTGAGCCTAAAACATACCATCAGCTAAATTTCATATAAAGCTTTCAAGCTTGTTTTCTTCAATTGGTTTCTTTAAGTTTTTCCTCTTCGTTTTTATGCTTAGCCTTTTTTTTCCTTTTCTCTCCATTTCATCGTTAGCTTTCTCTACAAATCCATTACATGTTCATTTCTCATCAGTTAAACAAGGACTCTTTTGGCTGCCGTTTTGAGTTATAAGACTATGAAGTTTTGCACCAGATTAAGCTTCCTTGATAAAGGAAGTCTTTAACTTTTTCATATTGCACCAAAAAATTCTTATCTTATGTGTTTTTGCTGTTCATAATGTTTATCTTTTTATCTACAGGATTTTTTTATCCACCTTTTTCTAACTGCTAGTGTTAGTTGAATGGTTTATTGATATTTTAAATTTTAGACAATCTTGTTTTTGAAGATTTTTCACATCTTACCTTTTGCGAGTGTTGAGAGAAATAGATTTGATTTAGATTTGGTTTAGGTTTAGGTTTAGGTTTTTTTAGCCTAATTTTTCAATCCTATCATTGCTTATCTACATTTTTTTTATCTTCCCATTCATGCTCGATCGAAAAAACATTGATGGATTATCAGATTTCATATTGGATATTCCCAATGAGTCTTTAGCTTATGCATTTTAGTTTTTTAGTTTAGCTTACAAGAAACAATGTTCTCTTGTTTGTCGTCAATGGTTGAGGATTCAAAAATAAAGTCATCACCGACTCTCTACACCCTCTAATTCCTTCAATATTCTCCCACTTAACAATGTCATGAAACTGGATCTTAAATGTGATCGTAAGCACTTGTTCTAATATTTGAGGATTGTCAAAACTTGACTCTCCTTAAGCTCTAGACTTTTTATGACTCGATTTATGAAGGCATGGCAACATTTACTAAAAACTGCAAGGTTCTAAAGAAGTCCTTGTGTGAATCTTGAACTTTTAAAGCTGAAAGCATAAACATAGTGTTTGACAACTATCCAACTTTCAAGGATTTCTCCATTAAATGACTTCGGGGCATCACAAAGTGGTTGCAGCTAAGATGATAAGGCCAAGGATAGTGACGACGATGTTTAAAATGATTTGCTTAAAAGAGCTCCACAAAGAACAGTGCTTTGGTCTGCTTATATTGGTGGTAAGAATTTGAAATCTTTAAAACTTTTTATGTGTTATGGTGATTGGGATAACATTTTCTTCTTATAATAAATCCAGTCATAGGTATGGTAAAAATCCATATGGAGTGGATACAAGTTATTGTTTATATTAGTATTTTTTTCTTCTCTTATACATATTTAAACTGGATTTATATTCTTATTATTGGTTTTATTAGTTTGATAAAATTATTCATGTTTATTGCTAATTGCTTTATGTATTAGTTGATATGTGGGTTTGTTTTTTGTCTTTATTGTTCTTCAAGAGTTTAGTTAGGTTAGTAAATATTGTTCAATTAGCATGTTTTTCCTTTCTTATACCTGTTTAACTTTGGATTAAATGTTTTTTTTTTATTATAGTTGGGAATATATAACAACACTTGAAATTCAAAGAATTAAAAATTAAATTAAAAATTGATGGTAACATATAGCCATACTTAAACTGATAAAAATAAATGTATCCTATTCATAATAAAATTGGTAGTAATCTTATTATCTATGTTTGGAGCTAAAATATGCTATTTGGATAAGATGTGTTATTATTTCAAAAACTAAATTGTGTGGTGATTAAATGACCCTTGTTTAGAGCTAAAATGTGCTATTTGGATAGTTATGAATGCTTTGAACTATATTAAAACTAAGTGGTGATGCTTCTACCTGTGCTTGGAGGTAAAATATGTTATCTGGACCTTTTTATTTGTGTTTGATTTAAAATATACTATTTTGACCACTACTTATGCTTAGAGCTAAAATATGCTATATATATTTAACTCCTTTTTCTTTAAGGGGTTTACCATTGATTGTACTTTATCACGAATTGAGTTAGGACATTGAAAATGTTTCTATGCCTGGACTGCAAGAAATATATTTGACCAAATTTAGAACTCTCATGTTAGCCCACTTACCTATGCTTAGAGTTATATTATTTCACATGGAATACATTTTGCCATTGTATATGGAACATAAAGCTAAATTAGGTAATGTTTTTGTGCCATGTCACCTTCCATTGCAATTTGGATTGGAATTGGATGGTATTAGATGGCATATAGGTTTCAAGGGTTTTTTTTCTGTCTTACTACATTTTTGTATTGAATGACTTTTAGGTTTGTTTTGGTTCCTTTTGACGTAATTTATTCTGCTTGAAGGTTTTGTTTATTAATATTTTAGATTTGTTTTTAACTTATGGTAATTGGCTTCTATATTTTTAATTAATTTTTATGGTAGTATTTTGTTTTATTGCTTTGCTTTGGAGCTATTGTTTGGGCTATGGTGTGCTTGCTGATCTATTGTTTTAATGATCTTATTGCTATCTTTGCTATTAAATGGTTAACACTGAAAGTAAGTTGATGTTATTTTGCATTTTGCATTTTTTTTATTGTTTT
>JBBYHM010366994.1:0-19001 GCA_038381775.1 Adansonia rubrostipa | reverse complement strand
TGATCACCCTACTTCTCCCTAGTTTGTTAACTAAGATCACCATCAGCCACCCTATTTGCTGGAAAATCATTTTAGCACTTAAACCAGCCACCCTATGTCCATCACATTGGCAGCAAGTTGCTCCCTACAGCCACTCTATAGCCACTAACCTGACATCACTTTGTCTCCCATGAGAAATGACCAAAAACACCTTCAATTTGGCTCTAAAATGCTAGTATAAATAGACCATTTACTTAATTTTATCTTCCAAAACACATTCTTACACCAAGAAATCCAGAATCCCGTAGCTCTTCACTCACCAACAAAAAATAACCCTAAAACACTCTTTCCTAACCATTACACATTCTAAAAATCACCCTTATCCACACCAGAACCAAAACCTCATTGTTTCTCTCCTTTTCTTGCTTATTCACAACAAGGAAAAGAGGGAAATTCAAGCCATCTCTGCTGCTCTGACTATTTGGCCAAAAATTGAAGTTTTGTTGGTATAACTTCTTACTTTATCACCTTCATTTTTTGTTTTTTAGTATCTTCATCATTTTAGTGAGCTCTCCATGCTTTCATCACCCTCACAGGATTCTCATGCATTATTATGACCTTTGGTTGCGGTAATTTAGGATTTGGATGCCTTAATGCCCCTTTGATGTGCAAAATGTTTTATTTTGTCCTCATTATTTTGACAGTTCTTGCTCATGCATTTTGTGCCATATCCATGCATCTTGTTATGATTAATCTATGTATGAATCATTAGCCTAACATATTTCAAGCATATTTATATAGCTTGCATCTTATCATGAATCATTGTCATTTTCAACTTCCATAACATTTTCTTGTCAAAGTGCATAACACTTTCTTTGTTAAGGCCATTGGTAAAGTTTGCATCCCCATTTATGTTTTATGCCATCCCCTTGTATGTTCATTGTCTTCTTCTTGTCTACATGCATGTTTAATGGCTATCAAAAACTAATTTTCACAACCTCCTCGGCCAAGCATGTTAACCTCAACCAATGAGGATTAGTATGAACTTAGCATTTTTCTTAAGGTTAGCAAAATTTCTTAGGGAAAATTAAGTTTTCTAGATCTAGAATCCTAGTTAAATGAGCTCAAATCTTCTAATTTCGCAACAAAAATGGCCTAACACTTGTTCCCAAAATGTTCATGCCTTGTTTTTGAGTCGAAACCTTGAGTGGTATGATCAATGGGCTATTTCATCATCCCAAAATACTCTGGGACTGTGCAAATGAGTTCGTGACGCTCATGCCATTCTTTCCCTTTAGTTATGGATGATTGAATGTCGATGACTCGAGTTCGGACCCATAAATATAAAGAAAATAAGAAATATCCTCTGCTTTACTTTGTCCCCTGCTAGCAGCAACACTGTCACAAATTGAAAAATTACTTTAAAATCCCAAACAAATTTTCATGAATCTTATAATATGTTTCTCTAAAAATGTGTCAAAATACCTTTAAAATGAGGTCTTGTTCATCCCCGAATCAGTCTGGATGAAAGAGTTATGATTTTTCAAACCTAGACTATCTAGAACCCCTAGAGTGAACGAAGTGCATTCTGGTTAGGCCCTTTAAGCCTAGAAAATGGCTCCAAATCCATCCAACATTTTTCCTAAAATGTTCATGAAATTCCCTTTTTGGAAAAATATTATTTGCAATTTTTTTATATGAAATGAGTCTAGAATGATTTTTCAAACTTTAACACAGCTTGTCCCTCGCGTTTCAATAGCAAAATTCATTTAAACTTGAAAATTTATTCCCCTGGAAAGTAACTTTTTGGAATATTGGGAATATTTTTAGGTTGACTCTTGTCGAGTTACCTTTCTAGCGGTATCTTGTCCACCTCTAAAGCCTTCAAACCAATTTAGAATAAATTCGGGAAGCAAATAGCACGATGTAGTTCCCTATTTTAGATTATGGTCAAAATTAAGTTGTTTTCCCAAATTTTGTCTCGAGACATTCAAATGTCTCTGTATCATCCCGATCATACTCGAGAACATACATTGACTTCCCATAGGCATGTATCAAGGGACAAACATACTTTTTCATCTTTACCATCCTCATTCATAATAATTTCTTTTGCCAAAAGTTATCAAAATGCTCATACATTTTCTAAATCACAAAGTTTTGCCAACTTAAGTTTTCCAACTCGACTTCTCTAAACAGTGTTAGACACGTCACTTTTGGGGATACTCCAACCTCGACCTTCCAAGGGGATATTCTAACCTCATTTTTCAAAATTATTAAGATTGAAAAATCTTCCTTTGTTAAAATGATTTATCATCCATGGGGATGCTTAAACCCTGACCTTCTGAGGGGATACTCCAACCTCGCCTTTCAAATTTGTCAAGATTTAAAAATCCTCCTTTGTCAAAATTATTTGTTATCCATAGGGATACTCCAACCCCACCTTTTCAAAGGGATACTCTAACCCTGTCTTTCAACTACAATTAATTTTTTTCCTCTTTCCCAGACTTCCATGAATGTGTCAAACAAATCTCATTCAATCAAGAAACCCAGATGCATCTTGAAAATTGTTGATTTGGTTATACCCAAAAAATCGATGCCAATTAAGAGATAAATTCCAATAGTCCATTCATTTTCTTTATCATTGCATTGAATGATCCATGTTATGTTACTTCATTTGTTGCCTTACTAATGTGATTTTTTTGTGATGATTTTTCGCATTCATGTTTTCAAATTATTTCAAATAAAATTAAAGGTAATGTTCTGCATGGTATCTCCCCAGTGCCTAAAGTGGAACATTTCATTTTCAAAGTAAAATCCAGAGGTCATTTTATTGAAAATTTCTATATTCCCCATCTCTTCAGGGCGTATATAAGATTTAATCTTTTTCATCCAAACCTGGATTTGTATTTCTATAAGATTCATGCATTAAAAGAGCGGTATATCAAAATAGTGACGAGGTAAGATCGAAAGAATTGAAACCAAGATGAGACATAGCTAGTAAGGTACCAATTTTGGGTGTCACAAAAAGGTTCATACTTCATTGTGTGTAACCAACTGCCAAACCCAAATGGTGAATCTTTGTACTACGTAGACCACGGGATTGATGTTTTGAGTTTCGTAACTTGAAACATAGGTTTCAATAGGCATCCAGTCATGCTTAGCTTGAAATGATCGATGGTGACTCCATGCGTTGGCCATTTCATGATGGTCATCTAAAACTAATAAGATAAGCGATTCATCTTATGGTCCCCTTCACTGTATCATAAGTCGAGAATCCGTACATCCTCGTTCTTATCACATCGCGAAAGAAAAGTCTCGATCAAAAAGACATTTCTAAGTTAGAAAAATAATTTAAGTCATACGCACCCATAGATCCACGAGGATCCACCTCGGGGTACATTGCGATGGCTTGGTGACTCCACTGAGGATTGTATAGAGAGTTGGCCAATAACTAGTCGTGTCTTGCTAGGTTCCCGGTTCTTTCGATCTTCGGTCATTATTTAACTATAAACCTTTTTTCATTTTGTTAACTAATCTTTTGTTTAGCATAATTGTCAGGATTATCTTATTTTTGAATAATCATCAGTTTAATAAAAATGATAATACAAAGTAAACAAAAAGGTTTGATCATTTCCCCATCACACACCATGCACTTGTATGTGCATTAGTGTCTCACCAAACTCCATGTTATGGTTATAACCCAATCATTAGGAGGAAGTGAGCTATCCACCTTTATGAGTAACCCTCCACCTAGGCATGGCAATAACTTCTTGGAAATAAATTACCTATGTCTCACGTGAGAAATGTTCCCTATTTGCATAGGGAAATACATCCAACGGATTAAACCCATTCTGCCAAACCCATGATGGGTCTAGGATTAAGGTCCGTCAACTGTCCTAATTAGACGCAGGAGCAATTTGGATACCTATTTAGGTGTCAACTTAAACCTTATATAGTGAGCCCTACGAGCTAAACCATGTCAAACCATACTAGAATGCTGCTAGAATACCCAAAGAATAGGGTCACTTGGGGAGACATTCCTAACCTTTACTCTTAATTAACATAATTATGTATGTGACAATGAGTATACAACTGTCACTCGTATCTATATTTTTATCATTTATCAAGGCATGCCGTCATGCCACTCGAATGACAACTAACCTTTGTATAAATAAGTGACGATAAACAAAAATCATCATTCACAATGTCTTATACTGTAAGCCATTATGCTGTCTGAGTCATCGCTTAACGCATATCCGCATTAGTGGTGATAAACGAATATTACTACTAGTCAGTTATTTTTTCATCAAAATAAGATATTGCATCACCTCATGAAGGGCAGATTGCATCCTAGCAAGTTGAAATGCTATTTGTTTCTTATCTTACCACCTTGGTTGAGACATGTTATGAATTTTTTGTTCTGATGTTCTTAAATTCTTTATTTCCTTACATCTGTTCCTATTTGTTCCACTAACTTATTTTCCTTTTGTTTATGTTTTGGTGCATGCATCATTTTATCATAACCATCATGACTATCATCATTTTAGGATAATTGTTCTGGTTCAGTGTTCAGCAAGGGGCATCTTTATGGAGCAACAACTTATCTGAACTATCGAGTCCTTTAAAAATGTTAGAACATGGTCAGAAGGTCGTCAAAATCATGATGGGGACATTCTAAAGCCTGACTATGTCTCAGAAATGCATGAAGAGGTTAAGATCAGCTTTTATCAGAATGATTGTTTGGAATCAAAGCACATTTAGGACAGCTGGGACAACAATGAGTAAGAAGCCTTCACTAAAAAGTATGGGGATATAGCTCTTTTACTTCGAGTTCAGTTGGATGATGGCTTGTTGCAAGTAGCAACATAGTTCTGGAATCCAGCTTACTGATGTTTCACCTTCAACCAACAAGATTTAGTCCTAACATTGATGAGTACATAGCTTTGCTTAACATAGAAAGGGCCAAGTCAGACCGGATTTACTGTAAAGCGCTAATGCCTCCTTCGTTCAAGAAAAGGTTAAGGCAAATTCTTAGAGCCACAGAAGCATGGGTTGACAATCATGTCAAAGTAAAAATGAGCAATGAATGCATTTCTTGGGCTAGCTTGAAAGAGGGCATGGTAAATCTTTCTGATCAAAAAAAAGCTCAAGATGTCTACATTTTGGCAATTTATGGGCTTATTATATTCCTAAAGACTTTGGGTTATGTAGAGGCGACAGTCATAGATTTTTTTCTCATTTATGTTGCAACATCAACCCTTCTTCCACCATCATCGCTGAAACAATCCGCGCGCTCAGCTTTTGTAAAGGAATGGGAACAAGAAGGTTTATCGGCTGTGCCCTATTGCTCCAGATATGGCTCTTAGGTCATCTTTATGTTACGAAAGTGAGAGTCAAGCAAAATTTTTTCTTCAAGATTAGTCCTCTTTCCACGACATTAGGGGAAGAATGTCATCAAGATAAAATAAAAAAACATTGGGTCGAGGAATTATGAAAGGTCAAGGAGGAAGAAATCACATAGAGAACCCCATAAGTGTTCCTTCAGTCGATTGTGTACAGATGTGGAGACTATACTTACATACTGCTCCTAGGATTATGGGGAAATACCAGTTATGCTCCTATATTGGTATTGTGTCAATTTTAATGCCAGCAATTAATGCCGTTCTTCGAAGACTTGGGACATTGGGATTTTGAATATGGAGAGCCTAATTATAAAGCAAAAGTCCAGTTAGTTTTCCAAGCCCGAAAGAAGGTCTATTGTATGGAAAGATACTGGAGAGGAAGCCCTACCATGCTTGGATACAAAGAATGGAGACTCCGCTGTATCATTGATCCATTGCCACCACCTAACTCTGGGACACTACAAATCCTAATAGAGGAACCGCCTTCTGAGATCAAGCTACTTAAGAGGGAGTTTGAATGAGAAAGGCACCCTTTACCATAAAAATCTCTTGACTTAAGCAGGAAAAGGGCCAGCTAGAGATGGATATCTATCTTAGGAGCGATAAAATGGATCGAGTCATTAAAGAAAAAGATCACTTCAAAGATGACCTCAAAAGCCTAACTAAGGATTATGTGATGCTCCGAAAAGCTAACAAGTCCTAACATATTGGCAAGATATCAATCGAATGGGAAGCGAAAGTTGCCACTCTCAATCGTGAGCCGAATCAACAAAAGGAGGAAGTTAAAACCAGCAAAAAAAAGTTCACGAGGGCATGTGCTCTTACTTCCACTACCAATGGAGGAATCAAAGACTCCAGGCCCAAATGGGAGATGCGAAAGCCACCAGGGTTGAAAATGAAGCCCTCATTCATAGAATCTAAGAGTTAGAACAGTCTCTCTCGGTTCATCAAGGTCATATCAATGAACTAACAAAGACTTCCAAGCAATGCGAATTAGAGTGGCAAACGATAATCGAGCAAGCACATCTGAACTACCAAGAACAACATCAATACTTCACTGAACAAGTTCAGATGGCTTCACAAGAGGCGGATGACATGATTGAAGTAGCTCAGTCTATAAGGTGAGACATCATACCTATTGGAGATCGTGAGCAACAACTTTTGGGTTTTCTTGATCTTATAGTTCCACTATGTAATCACGTTAGATACTTTTAGATGTAATCATGTCGTAAAAGAAAAACCCTTTTGTGACTCTATGAATAATGTTATTGAAGAAGCTATTCCAAGAATCAATTGTCTCCAATGCATATGCACATTTAATTTCAGCATTTTTAATTACACTTACATCAATCATTCATTATCTTAACTCATCATTGCATTATAAATGCTTATCAATAAATGCATTTTTAAATAAAAGTCTAATACGAGAATTAGGCCATAGAAGTGCAAGGTATTTCGAGATCAATCAGGAACATGACACCTTACATCACGCACTGCTATAACACACGATGCCATAAGTAAATTAAGGAGAGTGATCATGAAGCTCGTATTGAGTGACTTGAGCTAATGGTTAAGGAATCATAAGACCAGATGCTTCGTTAGCAATACAAAATGCAAAATCAAATCACAAAACTTATGGAACTCATGACCGCCTCTATGAAAGAAAAAAGGCAAGCCAACACTGCAAAAACAAGGAATGATCCTCCCAATGCCGAAAGTCCCCCTACCAATAATCCAGAACTTGCCTAAGGGGAAACTAGACAAGAACAATGGCCTGCTCCTACACCTACCACTCAAGCTCTGCCAGTTATCTACTTAAATCTCATTGCAATAGGTCAATTCATTCCTAATACTCAAGAGGTGAATGCAAGAGTCTTGTCGGTAGATTTGATAGCCCTTGACCATGAGGAACCAGAGAAAACAAAAGGTCAAAAGTCCATCATGACTGCAAAAAAAATGAACAAATTCTAGCTACTACAAAAATACCTCCAAGCTGTCAAGGGGAGTGACAAGTTTGGAGTTCCTGACACACAGTCGTTATTTTTGGTGTCCAACCTTGTCATTCCCTCTAAGTTTAAAGTCCCAGGGTTTGAGAAGTTTAATGGAACCACTAACCCTTTCATCCATGTTCGAATGCACCTGCGAAAGATGGCCAGGTATGAGAATGATGAAAAGCTCTTCATCCATTGCTTTTAGTATAGCCTCACTGGGGTAGCAACTCGATGGTATATCGAGCTAGACAATGTAAAATCCAATCATAGGTTGACTTAGCTAAGGCTATTCTAAATCAATACCAGCACGTATCGGATTAGGTGCCAGATCGACTTTCCCTGATGAATTTTGAAAAGAGATCCACTGAAAGTTTTAAACAATACGCCCAAAAGTGGAAAGAAAAAGTAGCCCTAATCCAGCCTTTCCTTACAGAGAAAGAGATTATAGTCACTTTTATTCATACCTTATGTGCTCCTTATTGCATGAAGTTCGTAGGGAATGCTTCCAAGAAATTCACAGACTTAGTGCTCTTCAGAGAAATGATCGATGCTGCCATTAAAAGTGGTAGAATGTCTGCCAGGGAAATAGCTGGATCAAGTAAGAAGCCTATTGCCATAAGAAGAAGGAAAGATAAGCTAATGCCATAAGTTATACTAGCTCATCTCAGCCAAAACAACATCAAATACCCGACTCTCACTACCCAAGCATAATGTATTCTCGCCTTATCACCATACCTCCTCAACCAATTAATGCCATAACCTATAGCCCATCCTTTGCAATCTCATCTAACCCACCATAAAGCTACCCTCCATAAGTTCACCAAAGTAACAATCGAGCAACTAATAATGCATTTTGCAATCGAGGTGCAAATCAACAAAGACAACATTTTGATCCCATCCTTATGAGCTTGTTCCAAAATCATTTAGTGGCCCCAACATATGTCCCAGAAAAGAAGTTGCCATACCTGCAATGATACAACCCTAATGCCTACTATGAATACCATAATGGGGCAGCAGGGCATGACACTGAGAATTGTATATCTTTCAAATGAAATGTGCAAAATCTAATTAACTCAAAAGTCTTATAGTTTGGGATAGACCAGGAACCAAATGTTATCGCCAATCCTTTACCAAACCACACTAAGCTGGCTGCAAACATGATCCATATTAAAAATAAATATAAAGTCAAGGCAAGCATAAAGGATATAAGGATGCCAATGTTCTTAATCTGGTAGGCATTGATTTAGGTCGGGTTGCTTAACGCAATGAAAAAATTAGAAGACAATGCCAACAACTTCTGTGACTTCCACATAGTTGTAGGTCATACCCTACAAACATTCAGGGAGTTTAGGTCCATGGTTCAAAGAATGATGAATGAAGGCCAGATAGAATTCTATCATGAAATCACACCTACTGCTGAATCTATCAACATCCAACCACCTTACAGGAGAAACGGACCTTTCATTCTTTATGGCAAGTCAAGTCTTGAGGCTAGTGTTTTGATACCTACACCAAAGTTAGTTATGGAGGTATGTAAACTATTCTCGTATAAGAGCAATAAAGCTATCCTATTGAAATACGAGAATCAAGTAGTGATGATCAAAGAACAAACTCTCTCAACCACTACGATGGAACTGTCAGGAGTTAGTCACCTAACCCATAGTGGTAGATGTTATGTTCCACCTGCTCAAGAATAATAAAAGGTTGATGCATCTCTAAGCACTAGTATTTTGAGCTCGAGAAAGTCAAGGAAGCAGTAAGTGAAAGAGAAACCATAGAATTTCTCAAGTTCATCAAGCACAGTGAATACTGCATTTTAGACCAATTAAGCAAACAACCCGCAAAGATTTTTGTGCTATCTCTGCTTCTTAATTTAGAGGTTCATCGAAATGCATTACTGAAAGTGTTAAACGAAGCATATGTGCCATCAAATTTCTCTATGGACAAATTGGATCAACTAGTGAACAACATTATAGCCGATAATTATATCTCCTTCACTAATTGAAAATATCACAATCCAGCTCTAGATAGGCCTATGTACATATAAAGTGGACTTTCAAGTTATGGATATTAATCATTTTTACAACTGCCTATTACCAAGGACATGGATACACTCTGTTAGAGCCATCCTATCCTCTCTCCATCAAAAGCTCAAATTTATGATGGATAACAACATAGTCACCATTGGAGCTGAAGAAGAAACAGTCGTCACTGCTTTTACTGAAGATATCTATATAGAGCCTAATGAAGATGCACCGGAGTCATCCTTCCAATCCTTCAAGTTTGTTAATGCAACATTTATGGGAGAAAGATTGCCAATAGTTAAACCCCACTTGTCAAAGAGTACCCACTATGGTATAAAAATGATCGTTGGCAAAGGTTTCTGTGCTGGAAAAGGGCTCGACAAGAATTTACAAGGGATAACCCAAGCCTTATAGGTCACCACTCAAGCCAACAAAAAAGGCTTAAGATTCAAGGCCAATGCGCACTCAAGAAAGCAACAAGAGACGAGGATCTACAACTAAAAGATAACATGATCATTCGATCGAGATAGGGAATCGAAGCCAACAATGTTCTTGGCTCTCAATAAGATATTTTATTTAGGAGGACAAATCGATTCGAGCCAACCAAAAGAGCAAAAGGCTAAAGATGTCTCGGTTATCTTAAACAGAGCACTTAAAAACCTCTATCTCCAAAGCCATAAAATTTGTGTCCTTCCACTAAGACCTAATTTTGATGACAGGGTCATGACAGAAGCCCTTACACTTTTCCTATCCCTTTTATGTAACATCAAGAAATGAAAGCCTACCTACCCTCGCCCAAAGACAGATAGGTGTCCTATATAAGGGGCATTGTTTTATCAAACATTATCAGTAAAATAACTTTTGCATATATCATTCCATGTTATGTATCACTTGTCAACCTTTTTTACCTTTATTTTTATATAAATCCCTTGGTTGTGTGTGTGCCTTTTGCAATGTTTATTTCTTTACCCTTTCAAGCATCCTGACGACAATGATTGGATGTGTCTAATGGTTGCTAAAGATTAATTTTAAGTAGTCAACTTGCACTAGTAAAGTTGATCCTGAAGAGGAATTCAAAGAGAGCTCCATACCACCAGACCTCTTACGATTAGTTGAGCAAAAAGAGAAGTAGATCACGCCCAATAAAGAGCCAACGGAAGTAATAAAATTGGATATTCAGGAGGATAAAAAAGAGGTTAAAATCGAAACCTCAATAAAGTCAATGGCAAGGACCAAGTTGATAGAATTACTTCAAGAATATTGGGATGTATTCACTTGGTCATATCAAGACATGCCAGGATTGGACATTGATATAGTGGTCCATAAGCTTCCTATCATGCCCGGATGCAAATCAATCTGGCAAAAGTTAAAAAGGATGAAGCCAAAAATGCTTCTTAAAATTAAATAGAAAGTCAAGAAGTAGTTTGATGTAGGGTTTATTGGAGTAGCCAAAGATCCAGAATAGGTTGCTAATATAGTCCCAGTAGCACAGAAAGATGGCAAAGTATGAATATGTGTTGATTATCGGGGATCTGAATCGAGCTAGTCCCAAGGATAACTTCTTGCTACCCTATATCAACACTTTAGTAGATAACACGGCTAAGAATTCTCTGTTCTCTTTCATGGATGGATTCTCAAGCTATAACTAGATCAAGATAGCGCCCGAAGACATGGAGAAAACAACTTTCATAACCATCTGGAGGATATTTTGCTATAATGTCATGCCCTTTGGACTCAAAAATGCTAGGGCAACCTATCAACAAGCCATGGTAGCCCTGTTCCATGCATGATGCACAAAGAAATTGAGGTCTATGTTGATGACATGATTACCAAGTCAACGAAAGAGGATGAGCATGTCACAGACCTTCATAAACTTTTTGAACGGCTATAAAAATTTCAACTCGAATTGAATCCTGCCAAGTGTACCTTTAGAGTTACTTTGGGTAAGCTTCTAGGCTTTATATTTAGTAAAAAAAGGATTGAAGTTGACCCAGACAAAGTCAAAACCATTCAAGATATGCCACAACCTCAAACCTAAAAAAAACTATGAAGTTTTTGGGGAGACTGAACTACATTGCTAGATTTATATCCTAGCTTACTGATAAATATGACCCTATCTTTTGGCTCCTTCATGAACAAAATTTAGAAGGGTGGAATAAGGTATGTCAAAAAGTGTTTGATAAAGTCAAGCATTATCTATCAAGCCCGCCAGTGTTGGTATCGTCGGTGCCTAGTTGACCTTTAATCTTTTACTTGGCAGTCTTTGACAAGTCTATGGGTTGTGTATTAGGGCAACATGATGAGCCAGGAAAGAAGGAACAAGCAATCTACTACTTAAGCAAAAAGTTCATAGAATGTGAGTGTAATTACCTCGCCGTCGAGAAGTTATGTTGTGTTTTAGTGTGGATAGCCAAGAGACTCAAGCAGTACATGCTGTATCACACCACATGGTTGATTTAAAGGCTTGATCCTATCAAGTATCTATGTGAAGCCCTTGCACTATCAGGAAGGCTAGCTAGATGGCAAGTCCTATTTTTTGAAAACGACATTGCCTATGTCAGTCAAAAGGCCATCAAGGGCAGTGCGATAGCCAACTTTTTGGCAAATCGAGCAGCAGATGACTATAAACCCTTAAATTTTAACTTCCCAAATGAAGATCTAATGTGCATTTCTAAAGATGAAGATGCCTCCAACCAAGATCAATCTTGGAAGATGTATTTTGATGGAGCATCAATCACTCTAGGACATGGAATTAGGGCAATATTGATGTCACCTAATAGGAGTCATTATCCTTTCATAGCAACACTAAATTTCAACTGCAGAAATAATATCACAAAATATGAAGCATGTGTCATAGGGCTTCAAATAGCCATTGAGAGGAATGTCAAGATATTACAGGTGTTTAGTGATTCAGCCTTAGTCATCTACCAATTGAAAGGGGAATGGCAAACTCACGATGCCAAGTTGATATAGTATGGGAAGCTGATAGCAGAGCTCAAGAAAGAATTTGATGATATTAGTTTTCAACACTTACCTAGAGAAGAGAACCAAATAGTTAATGCTTTGGCTACCTTGTCATCTATGTTTAAAGTTAACCAAGAGTCGAACGTTGCTCCCATCCAGATGAGCATTTGCATAACTCTGGTTCATTGTCATAGTGCCAAAAAAGAAAAGGATGGCCTACTGTGGTACTATGACATCCTTTGTTACATTAAGGATCAGCAATATCCCAAACATGCAACTGGACTGATAAAAGGCTATAAGAAGGCTGGCTATAGGATTTGTTCTCGATGGAAAAATCTTATACAAAAAGAGTCACATCAAGTATTGCTGAGATGCATTGACACTCCTGAAGACAAAAAAGATCCTGGAAGAATTCATAAAGGGATTTGTGGCATACATGCTAATGGACATCGAATGGCCAAGCAAATTATGAGAGTGGTTATTACTGGTTGACCCTTGAGAGAGACCGCATCAATTACACCCAAAAATGCCATAAGTGTCAAATCTACGCTGACAAGATCTATGTCCCTTTAACGCCACTTCACATCACGACGAGCCTATGGCCCTTCTCCATGTGAGGCATGGTCGTGATCGGGCCAATCACCCCTAAAGCTTTCAATGGGCATCATTTTATCTTGGTAGTGATCAACTATTTCACCAAATGGGTGGAGGCTGCCTCATATGCTAATGTCACTAGATCAATCGTCTATAAGTTTGTCAAGCAAGACATTATCTGTAGAGATAGCCCCCCGAACCAAATCATCACAAATAATGCAAGCAACTTAAACAATAAAATGATGTAGCAGTCTGCTCACATTTCAAGATCCAACATCATAATTCTATCCCTTATCGCCTAAAGATGAATGGGGCAGTTGAGGCAGCCCACAAAAACATTAAAAGAATAGTTGAAAAAATGGCTGAGACTTACAAAAACTGGTATGAAAAGCTCTTTTTTGCACTTCATACCTATCAGACCTCAGTTCGCACTTCGACGAGTGCTACCCTATTTTTTCTTGTCTATGGGATGGAAGCTATATTGCCTATCAAAGTCGATCGATACAATGCTCCAACACACCAAAAATTTGAAATGTCCCCATTTGTATTGATACAACATGTAGATGTATCGATACATAAGCCTCTGTATCGATACAGGACCTCATGTATCGATACTAGGCCATACCAGGACCAAACATGCATTTTGTAAAGAAATGTATTGATACATATCAACATGTATCGATACAGTGGTTCATAGTATCGATACAATGTTCATTGTATCGATACTATCAAGGTTTTTAGACCAACTATATCGATACATTATGCAATGTATCGATACATGCAGGCCATTTTCATAGCCCGGGCATTGTTGACTCGTCTATCATTGATCCAAAACTCCATTTTAACTTATTTCTTTGCATCAAGAAAGATTAAAACACATATCAGATTATGAATTTAGACCTTTGAACTAATCATAACATTTTTTTGAAGTCTAAATTGGATCAAAAAAGGTTAACATCACATGATCACCCTACTCCCTAGCTTGTTAACCAATATCACCATTAGCCACCCTATTTGCTAGAAAATCATTTTAGCATTTAAATCAGCCACCTTATGCCCATCACATTGGCAGCAAGTTGTTCCCTACAGCCACTTTATAGCCACCATGCTGACATCACCTTGTCCCCCTTAAGAAATGGCCAAAAACACCTCTAATTTGGCTTTAAAAGGCTGGTATAAATAGACCACTTCTATCTCAGCAAAGAAGGTTAGATTCCAGCTTGTTTTCAACTTCAAAAACACATTCCCACACCAAGAAAACTAGACTCCCATAGCTCTTCACCCACCATCCAAAAATAGCCCCAAAACACCCACTCTCAACCTCTACACATTCTAAAAATCACCCTCATCCATACCAAAACAAAACCTCATTGTTTCTTTTCTTTTCTTGCTTATTTACAACAAGGAAAAGAGAAAAATTCAAGCCATCTCGATTACTCCAAGTATTTGGCCAAAGTTGAAGTTTTGTTGGTATAACTTCCTACTTTATCACTTTTTATTTTCTATTTTTCAGTATCTTCATTATTTTAGTGAGCTCTCCATGTTTCCATCACCCTCTTAGGATTATCATGTATTTTTATGGCTTTTGGTTGTGGTAGTTTAGGATTTGGATGTCCTAATGCCCCTTTTATGTGCAAAATGCCTCATTTCATCCTCATTAGTTTGATATCTCTTCCTCATGCGTTTTATGCCGTGTCCATGCACCTTTTTATCTTTAATCCATGTATGAATCATTAGCCTAACACATTTTAAGCACATTTACACATTAACTTGCATGAATCATTGTCATTTTCAGCATCCATAACATTTTCTTGTCAAAGTGCATAACACATTCTTTGTCTAGGTCATTAGTAAAATTAGCATCCCCATTCATGTTATGTGCCATCCCCTTGTATATTTGTTGTCTTTTCCTTGTCTAAATCATTTGCATGTTTGATGGCTTTCAAAAACTGATTTTCAAAAAACCCCCTAAGCCAAGCATGTTAACCTCAACCAATGAGGATTAGCATGGACTTAGTATTTTCCTTAAAGCTAACAAAATATCTTAGGAAAAATTAAGTTTTCCAGATCTGGAATCTTACTTAAACAAGCTCAAATCTTCTGATTTTGAAATGAAAATGGTCTTACAATTATTCCCTATATGTTTGTGCCTTTTTCTTGAGTCAAAACCTTGAGTGATATGATCAACGGGCTGTTTCATTGTCCCAAACTACTCTGGGGCTGTGCAAATGAGTTTGTGATGCTCATGCCACTCTTTCCCTTCAGTCATAGACGTTTGAACCTCAATGACTTGAGTTTGGAACCGTAGACATAAAAAAAATTAGAGATATCCCCTGCTGGCAGCACAACTGTTACAAATTGAAAAATCACTTTAAAATCTTAAATGATTTTTCATGATTTTTTTGATATTTTTCTATCAATGAATGTCGAATTATCTTTAAAATGATGTCTTATTCACACCTGGATCATTCTGGATGAGAGAGTTATGATTTTTCAAGTCTAAACTGTCTGGAACCTCTAGAATCCGAACATGTATTCTGTTTGGGCTGTTCAGGCCCACTAAATGATTTTTCCAAATTTTTTAAACATTTGTCCTAAATTTTTCATGAAATTCCCTTTTCAGAAAGGTATCACTTACAATTTTTTGATACCGAATGAGTCAGGGTGATTTTTCAAATTTTGACACACCTTGTCCCTCATATGCTCTGCCAGTAGCACTATCAATCCGAACTTGAAAATTTATTCCCCTAGAAAGTTTCTTTTTAGGGTAGTGGGAATATTTTTGGGATGACCCTCATTGAGTCACCTTTCTAACGGTGTCTTGTCCACCTTTTAAATGCTTCGAATCAATTTAGAATAAATTCGGGAAGCAAGATAGCGCGATGCTGTCCCTTATTTTCGATTTTGGTCAAAATCAAGTTGTTCTCCCCAATTTCGTCTCGAGACATTCGAAAGTCTCTATGTCAACCTGATTAGACTTGAGAACATGCTTTGACCTGCCATTGGCTTGTATCAAGGCACAAACATGTTTTACATCTTTACCATTCTCATTCATAATAATTTCTTTTACTTAAAGTAGTCAAAATGCTCATCAATCTTCTAAATCATAAGATTTTATCAACTTAATTTTTCTAACTCAACTTCTTTAAAGAGTGTCGAACGTGTCACTTTCGGGGATACTCTAACCTTGGCCTTCAGAGGGAACACTCCAACCCCACTTTTCAAAACTGTCAAGATTAAAAGAAACCTCTTTTCATTAAAATTATTTGTTAACCATGGGGATACTCTAACCCCACCTTTCCGAAGGGATACTCTAACCCTATCTTTCAACTACAATCAATTTTTTTCTCTCCTTCTCGGACTTCTATGAATGTATCAAACAAACCTTGTTTAATCAAGAAACCCAGATACATCTCAAAAATTATCAATTCGGTTATTCCTAGATAATTGATGCCAATAGCGAGATAAATTCCAATAGTGTATTTCTTTTCTTTATCATTGCATTGAATGATCCATGTTATGTTACTTCATTTATTGTATTACTAACATAATTTCTTTGTGATGATTCTTTGCATTCATGTTTTCAAAACATTCCCATATAAAATTAACAGTAATATTTCACGTGGGTATCCCTTCAGTGCCTAAAATTGAACATTCCATTTTCAAAGTAAAATCCAGAGGTCATTTTTATTGAAAATCTCTATATTCCCCATCTTTCTGGAGCATATATGAGATTAAATCTTTTTCATCCAAACCTTAATTATTTCTATAAGATTCATGCATTAAAAATGGGTTATATCAAAATAATGACAAGTTAAGATTGAAAAAATCAAAATTGAGATAAGACATAGCTAGTAAGGTATCAATTTCGGGCATCGCGAAGAGGTTCATATCTCATCACGCGTAACCAACTCCCGAACCCAAACGGTAAATCTTTGCACTATGGAGACCATGGGATCGATGTTTTAAGTTTTGTAACTTAGAACATAGGTTTTAATAGGCATCCATCAATGCCTAGCTCGAAATGATCAGTGGTGACTCCAAGCATTGGCCATTTCATGATGGTCATTCGAGACCAATAAGATGAGTGATTCATCTTATGGTCCCCTTCACTGAATCATAAGTTGAGAATCCATACATTCTCATTCTCATCACATCACTAAAGAATATTCTCATTTAAAAAGACATTTCCAGGTTAGAAAAATATTTTAAGTTGTATGGATTCATAGATCAACGAGGGTCTACCCCAAGGTAAGTTACGATAGGTTAGCGACTCCATTGGGGATAGTATAGAGAGTTAGGCCAATAACTAGCTGTGTCTTGCTAGGTTCTTGGTTTTTTCAATCTTCAGTCGTTGTTTAACTATGACCCTTTTTTTGTTTTGTCAACTAATCTTTTGTTTGGTATGATTGTCAGGATTACCTTATTTTCAAATAATCATCAATTTAATAAAAATGGTAATATGGAATTAAATGAAAAGGTTTGATTGTTTCCCAATCACATACCGCACACTTGCATGTGCATTAGTGTCTCGCCAAACTCCATGGCATGGCTACAAACCAATTATTAGGAGGAAGTGAGCTATCTGCCTTCATGAGTAACCCTCCACATAGGCATGGCAATAACTTCTTAGATGTAAATTACCTATGTCTCTGATGAGTAATTCTCTGCATTTGCATAGGGAAATACATCCAATGGATTGAACCCGTTCCCCTAAACCTGTGATGGGTCTAGGATTGAGGTCCTAGACTATCTTTATCAGATGAAAGAGTAATTCGAATACCTATTTAGGCATCAACTTAAACCTCATATAGTGAGCCATGCAAGCTAAACCATGTCAAACCATATCGAAACACTGCTAGAATACCCGAAGAATAGGGTCACTTAGGGAAACATTCCTAACCTTTACTCTTAATTACCATAATTATGTAGGTGACAATGAGTACACATTTGTCACTTGCATCTGTATTTTTATCATTTATTGAGACATGCTATCGTGCTACCCAAATGACGGCTAACCTTTGTATAAATAAGTGACAGTGAACAAAAACCATCGTTCACAATGTCTTATACTATAAGCAGTTATGCTGTTTGAGTCATGGGTTAACGTGCATCTGCACTAGTGGTGATAAACAAATATTACTACTGGTCGGTTATTTTTCCATCAAGATATTGCATCACCTCATGAAGGGCAGATGACATCCTGGTATATTGAAATATTACTAGTTTGGTTGAGACATATTGTGAATTTTTTGGTTCTAACTTTCTTAAATTCTTTATTTCCTTACATTCGTCTCTTATATGTTCCACTAACTTATTTTCCCTTCGTTTGTGTTTTGGTGCATTCATCATTTCATCATAACCATCATGACTATCATCATTTTGGGACAGTTGTTCTAGTTTAGTGTTCAGCAAGGGGCATCATTTATGGAGCAACAGCTTATCTCCACTTTCAAGTCCTTTGAAAATGTCAAAACATGGTCAAAAGGTTGCTAACGTCAAGATGGGGACATCCTAAAGCCTAATTTTGTCTAAAAAATGCATGAAGAGGTCAAGATCAGTTTTCATTAGAATGATTCTCAGGAACTGAAGCACATTTGGGACAATTGGGATGGTAACACGAAAAAGACTTCATAAAAAGTACGAGGATATAGCTCCCTTACTTCGAGTTCAGTTGGATGATGGCTTGTTGTGGGCAGCGGCATAGTTTTCGAATCCAGCCTACCGATGTTTCACCTTCAACCAACAAGATTTAGTCCCTACCATTGATGAGTACATAGCCCTACTCAACATAGAAAGGGCCAAATCAGATCAGATTTTCTATAAGGCTCTAACGCCTTCTTCATTCAAGAAAAGGTTAAGGCAAATTCTTAGAGTCATAAAAGCATGGGTTCATAGTCATGTCCAAGTAAAAGGGAGTAGCGAATGCATCTCTTGGGCCAGCTTGAAAGAGGCAATGGTAAATCTTTTTGATCAAAAGAAAGCTCAAGATGTCTATGCTTTGGCAATCTACGGGTTCGTTATATTCCCAAAGTCTTTGGGTTATG
>JBBYHM010366983.1:0-19005 GCA_038381775.1 Adansonia rubrostipa | reverse complement strand
ATAATGATTTATGTAATTTATAATATATTTATATAATTATAATAATTTTATGTATTATTATATAATAATATACGTAAAAACTATAAAAGAAAAAAAAAGGCAACCGGCCTTGGGGGCTTACGGGAGAAGTCCCCAGTTGTTGTAGGTCGTCCGATTTAGTAGCACTTTTCTCCAATATTCTCGACCAATCAGAATTCACATTTCTTTCTCTCTCGAAAAAAAAAAAAAAACTAGAACTCTATTTACGGTACAGATTTTTGCCCTACATAAAATTTGACCAGACGGCATCGGCCTCCTCTCCTTTGTTTTTCTTTCCCTCGCTCTCTCGCGCGGAAGCCATGACTAGCTCCTCCGCTCATTCACGCAAGGTTTTTTTTTTTTTTTTAATATTTACTTACGTTATTAATTTGCCCCTAGTTTCGGTTGCGTCTTTCGGATTTCTTTTCAATTTTTTCTTTTTGTTTTTCTATTTGTTTGATCTTTTTGCTTCTTTTTTTTTTTTTTTTTTTTTTTTGCGTAGGCTTTAAGCAAGATCGCATGTAATAGACTCCAGAAAGAGCTAGTGGAGTGGCAGGTTAATCCGCCTGCTGGATTCAAGCACAAAGACACCGATAATCTCCAAAGGTTTTTCAAGCACAAAGATTTTTTTTTAATTCTCTGGATAATTCTTTTAGTTGGGGGATTAATTTGGGATTTGGGTCTTTAATTTTTTTTTTTTGGGTGGAAAGATGGATAATCGAAGTCAACGGAGCCCCTGGAACGCTTTATGCCAATGAAACTTACCAGCTTCAAGTTGATTTTCCTGAGCATTATCCTATGGAGGCGCCCCAGGTGCCCCTTCTCTTTCCGTTTCCTTTTCGTTTTGTTGATTAAATTGTGAAAGACATTGAATTGTAATCATTTGTTTGCCTTAACGATTGCTGTTGTATTTATGAATGAAGATTATGGTATTCTTGTATTGATTGAGCAGGTGATTTTCGTTCCTCCAGCTCCTCTGCATCCTCACATTTATAGCAACGGACATATTTGTTTAGGTATTCTTTAATCATTGCTGGACTCGAGATTTGTTAAAGTTAATTTGTTGTTCCCCTTGTTGCTAACTACAATTAATTCTCAAACAACTAGTCTTTAAAAAAAAAGTTGGCATGATGTTTACAGTGATAGATACTGGTGATTTTGTGAAGTTTTCTTGTAATCATAAATGTTGTGCATCTTCTTCTTCACATATCAGTTTGAGTTTCCTGTTGCCCGGTCATGATCTCATCTTTATGAAAGTAGAGTCGGTTGTCATGTGGTTTTAGTAAAAGACAAATAGTCATAGATTTTAAGAACTGGCATGCTGGATAAGTGGAAGGTCCTCTAATGTGTCAAAGAAATAGCATACTGTTGGGGTGCTTTCATTTGATGTGAAAATGACTATGTGATGGATTAGCTACTTTTGTCATTGTTAATAGTACTTCTTTAGCAAATTATTTATACGTTGGATCTATATGCTCCTGCTGTGCTGTTGTCATTTTTATCATTCATTTTTCTACTCAAGATTCGAGGTCAAAACTGTTATGTACATATTTGTTGCTGAATAAGTAAACATCAGAAAATAATTATAACCCTACAGAGTGATTTGATAGATTTGCCCATGCTTGTCATTCAGATGTAACTAGCAAGGGGAGTTATGCAATTTGTTGCTGTCCTGTACTTGGAGACACTATATAGTCTCGTACATTACTGGTTATGGAAGATGTCTAAGAGAGATTGTTTGTTCACTTGATGGAGATACTAGTAGGAAAATATGTATTAGAATGTGTCTGAGAGAGATTGATCATAGTTTGTATTTAAAGAAAACAATTATTGGTAAAATACTTGGTTTCAACAATTCATCTCAATCCTGAGTGATTCTTGACTGAATAATGTTGTATGTATCTTACAAGTGACTAAAATTTGGTTCATCCTGGAAGTTTGTCTTTGTCTGCGGGCTCTAGATGTGATCCTCAAGGTGTTGATGATTTGGTAAGTCTCATGTAGATGTTGAATATGGCATTTTGTTCCTAACTTTTCTTTCTTTGGATATTTGCTTAATTGTAAGCCTTTTTGGCCTTAAAGAATCTGTTACGGACTCTGTTTCATGCATCGGTTAGTATTTTATTTGTGAATGTGCCATTGGTGTTTGTGCTTCATCTATGTCTGAGTTTTCATTTTAGTTTCTGGTGCTCTCATGTTATTTAGTTTGCTGGTTAGCACTGCCAGGATAGCATGATCCACAACACTATATGGTAAATATGTTGATAGTAAAATTTTGTTGTGCTTTTTCATGTATGCATTTAGACCGATATGGGTTGCAGGAAACAAAAAACATTGCAAGAGTTAATGTGAAAAACAATTAGGTACCTCGAGTTAAGAATAATGTAGAAGAACAAGGCTGCTTGGTGACTAATATCTGCTTTGTACCTTTCTTTTTCATACACATGTGGTCAATTATGTAGCCAACCAACATTCAAATTACATGTTGTTCGTATTTTGCAGATATTCTGTATGATAGCTGGTCCCCAGCCATGACGGTCAGTTCCATCTGTATCAGCATTCTCTCGATGTTATCAAGCTCAACTGTGAAGGTTTGTTGGAATTGTTAACAATTTGACCATTTGTTTTTGTTCTCCAAGATCCGGTCTTATCCACTCAAGGCTGGAAATACTAAATTCACTTCTGTCATTATGCAGCAACGGCCAGCTGATAATGATCGGTACGTGAAGAACTGTCGGAATGGCAGGTCTCCCAAGGAGACGAGATGGTGGTTCCATGATGATAAAGTGTAATGATATAAACCTGTTTTCTATAATTTATTGTATAAAAGTTGAGGGCTTTATCTGGGGCAAATGGGAAGGGGATGATGACCCTCCCTAACTGCAATGGTAACTTTTTAGATTTGTGTTGCTTTGTATGAAACTGTGAATTAAACGTATATTTAACTTGAATGTGTTTGCCTTCTCCAAGCGGCAGATTGGACAATAATCCAATATAAACCCTTTTCCGTTTCTAATCATATTAGACACCTTTTTGTTAAATTTGGTAGGACTGCATGGGAGAACAAGTCACGTCATTGCAGGTTGATGAATTACTTAAATGTATGGCTAACATAAATCTGCGGAGACTGAAACTTCTGGCAGGATGACGTTGCCAAGCTTTAAGTTAGGGATTGGATGGAACTTTAGAGATAGTTAAAGCCAGCAAGCATGACTGCATGCAAGTCTATATGGGTTATTCTTAAAACTGTTGAGAGTTTTGCAGGAGTTTTACGAGTTCTATCTACTTTACAATGATTGTAGCTGACATCATGGTCCTAACGTTATAATTTTACAAAATGTAAGGGAAATAAGAATTAAGAATTTAAGATTTATATGCTGCTCACTTGAATTAATTGACTTTTACAATCTTTATGATCAAAAAGGAAGAATACAAGAAAGAAAATTACTTCAAGGATAACGGGCGAGCGAGGGACAAACAACTTGATGATGGGCCCGGTTGGGCTGGGATTAGGTTCTCTGCAGGTATGGCCCTGTATGATGGCCGAGTTGGTTTTGGACCTAGTTCTCAAGCCATGTCCGTCCGGTCTTGGACATGTCATATTTTTTGAATGGGTCCGGCAAAAGCTTAAACGTTGAAGTGATGATGCTGCTCCGACGGCTGACTTCAACCGCCGTTTCCGTCGCAACCACCGACACTCCCAACTTATAATTTTCATCTGCTCATCCCCGCCACCAATCCTTCAATTCTTTCTCCTTTTACACTAAACCTAGCCTCCATTCCTTTATCGACCTCCCAAATTTTATCAGAAATTCAGGATTCACCGACTTGATCATCGAACAATCCTCCAAATGCGTAAAGCGTCCACTCCTTTTCATTTTTTTTCTATTCCTTTTGAAACTTAATTTGGAAAGTTAATTTAATGCAATTTTTGTTATTCCGATGGCAGGGACCTGAACTTGAGCTATTTTCTGTTGATCAGTTTGATGCCTTTCATTATGGTTTTCCAAAAATTCTGATTGCTGGGTTTTTAGGATTTCAGTTATCACAAATTTAATGATTCTTAAAGAGAACAAACGGTTTTAAAGAGATTAGAGCAACCCGGCATCAGTGCTCCTGGCACGAAACTGGTTAGTATGTGCATCCTCATTCGCTGAATTGCATAAACTACTACCTGACGCAAATTTTAGATGAAATAGTTGTTTATTTTTGTATTTGATGAGGAACGTGATGACTAATTTTTAGATTTTCGTTTTAGGAGAAGAAATGCGTAGTTGGAAACATTCCTGTTGATTCCAACTCCTGGACTTTCTGCCTTCTTAACTGTTCTTTCTGCCTCGGGGTTGTCCAGTGATGAGTTCACTTTTGGCAATTCTTTCAAAAATAATGTGGTTGAACATGAATGTTTGCAAATTTCGACTCTGATATCACATATAATGTTGCAGTTGGGTTTCTTCTAAAACATGCTGGTTCACGGAAGGAGAGGCTTAGGGCTTCTGCAAGTGAAACGGCAATGCAAATATTCTATGTTCCTCCTCTTAAGCTTTATCAGTTTCTTGATGAAGGCTCCCCAATTTTTGGTGACTCAAGGTGACAGTACATCTGCCCATCTTCCATGAATGATGATTTGTTTACTATCAAATGGTGATAGTCAGAAGAAAGGGTAGAAACAGCTTTTCATTGTTGGTGATGAGATTGAGCAGAATAATATCAGGAATCTCTATAAGCAGTTCCCTAGTCGACGGTTGATTGGGCAACTTTCTGTCTTCTTAAGAGAATGAGCCTCCTTTTTCCCGATTGCCATTATTTGCTTTGTCCTAGCTTCAGCTAATTATCTGCCGTTAAATACTTTTATAAAACCTTCTCAGTTGCTTTTATTGGCATCTTTAATGTATTAAGTGGAAATAACAGATGACTCTTCAGGGCTTATTATAACAGTGAATTTAATCTCATTGCAGACATTGTGTGATAGCTCGGCAACTAACAAAAACACATGAAGAGGTTTGTATTGTTTTTCTCATTATGCCTTTCTATGCTAGTTCATCAACTGTTTGGGAGATTTGATTTTATTGCTGCCTAGCATATATGCGTATAATAAACTTAATGGCATCAAGCCATTAACTGTTCAAAGGTAAAATAGACATTTTTTCTTTCTTTGATAACTAAATTTTTAATATTTATAAAGCATGTTCTGCTTTTTATCACTTGTGGAATGCATCTGGTCCAAAACCAGATAAAGAGAACCATTCCCTAAATGTTTTACCTGGACGCAAGTTCGACAAAAATTTTAAGAATAGGCTTAATCTTATGAGGCTTACTTTTTTTATTCAGTTTAAGTGAGCTTTACTGAGCTAGTGTCATTTTATTTGCACTTATGTCATATGCCCTATATGATAGGGCTTTATGGAGCCATATAAACAGCTTTTAGACTATAGAAGTAGTTTCTGATGATTGAACGTTGAGTATTCAGTTTAAGAATGGAGAAAGTGTTGGTTTTTAAGAATTGAGTTTTTTCTTTCAATTTTCTTTCCATTCTCTTCAAGCTTTTCTTCTATTTTGTTCTTCACGCCCAGATCGGAATGCTCTACACCTCTGCAACTAGGCTTGTTTCGAAGACTGTATGAAAAAAAAAAAAATTCTGAAGGGGCCATAGGTGTGCTTTACTGTTAGTAACTTAGTAGTCTATAGGACATTCTGTAAGGTAGAAAAGAGATGCAATCACTGTTACTCCAGAATGAGTTGAAGCAGAACTTCCTTGTCTTAACCCTTCTTATATATGGTTATGACTTATGATTTGAACGTTTGTGCATAAATATTTCCACGTGACTTTTGTTTATGGAAGTAAAATCAAGAATTTTAACGAGTGACATCCAGTTGTTTGGCATCTGTGATCTGTCTATTTTCGCATCAACTTTGTATTTTGGTGCTTCTTGGTCCTCTAAGATCGGGTTTGTCCAACATTTCTGTCAATTAGTTGGATTATATCTAGCTGTGTTGATTTCTGGTTTTTATATGTGCAACACTTGGAAAGAAGAGAAGACAATAGTTTATGAAATTATTGACAGTGACACTAATGGTAAAAAACAGGACATGCCTAGAGAATGGATTTATGGGCTGTAGAAGACTAACTTATTGACAAGATCGTGTATTTGCTGTATCAAGTGCTACTTTTGCAAACCTGTTTGATTTAACAGCTAAGCATTCATTCTGTTATTGACCTTAGTCTGCATTTTGGGTGGTTTGACCTAGAAATTTGAACCTTATATGTGGGGGTTGGCCCATTAGCTCAGCAGTCAATGCCACTTGGTGTAATATTCCTCATTCATTTGACAATCATCTGACTGCGATAATTTAAGGGTCTTATTTTCAGGGATGTAAAATGAAAGTACCTATGTAATAGATGCTTGGGTAGGCATGCTAACCTTTTTTAATCTAGCAATTTTGGATGAAGTTGTATTTGTGCTAAATCTATTAACCAGTGTGTCCTTAATTTGCTTTGTGGATATTTCTTTATACAATCCTTGATTTAGTGATGATGATAAATTCTGGCAGTTTTGGAGGGGCACTTTAGGGAAAGCAAAAGAAGCTTTTTCAACTCACTAGCCAAATGGAGAAATTACACTCTTGATTGAGCCAATGCAAATTGCAGTGTGGAAACTCCATCGAAGTGTCAGCTAGAAAATGACCTGAGAGAACTGATCCCAGTGGCCGTAGTCTTTCTTCACTAATGATTTCTTTCATTGTGTGTACATTTTATCAGATTTTAAGTTTGTTTGTACAAATTTATATCTTGCAAAGGCTTGATGTAGATTCCATTTGAGTGATTGTGTGGCTATGAAGTAGATTCCATTTAGATATTATGAAATTCTCAGAGCTTTAATCTTTATGAGTGTTCCAAAATGTTGTTATTATAAATAATTGAATAGGATGTGCGTTGCAGGCAGTTAAATTGGTGGCTGAAGTAACATCAATGAAAAGAAAATGACATTCACTCGCCCTGAGGAATTTTGCAAAGAAAATTGAGGCAGAGAATTCAAGTTAATTTCAATTATGCTGTGAGTGGCATTATATGCTTGTTGCTTTAAACTTTCTGTGCTAAGATCAAAATAAGGAGGCTTTTTTGATGCCTCGAAAGTAGAAAATTTTAACTCAAGTTACCCCTTTTGACCTCTGTAGCTTCTTGCTTGAACAGTGTAATCCAGTGCTAGACTATTTTTTTTCCTTACCCTATCCGGTATCCCCCACTCATTTTTGGATTTCGAAGGGGTGCCGTGGTTAGGACAAAAGTTAAAGATATTTTCTACAGAGCCGGCCATATCGAAGTTACGGAGCAGTAATCTGAAATGAAGTACTATCAGTTTGGCGCAGCTTAATTATCAAGTCACCGATCCATGATATCTGAATTACTATTTCACTTGTGACTTTTTCTGATGATAATAGCTGTATCTCCAAATTGTTCACCAGCGGCTTGGGTTATATTTCTAACTCATAATACCATGTAACAAGCACAGAAGGGTTTCAAACAGCAGATTAATTTCTCTTTCACACCTTTAAATCTATCTATAAGTATGTTGCCTCCAGCTTACCGTTCATTTTCATTCTCTTTTATTTGTTTTGTGGAGGAAAAGAACAAATTGACCATGTCACTTCAAAAGTCACATTTCTATCATGTCATGTCTTACGAATTACTACTGCTTAAATTTTTCTCCCTTTAAAAGTTTTTTTTTTTCTGATATGATGTTGCCAATCCCGTCTTGTTCGCAAGTGTGCATGGGGAACGCGACAAAGACTTTGGAATCAAGTGAATCCTGCAACTAGAGGAAAACATGGGATATCCCAAAACAAATATGCTTGCAGGTCTACTACACTGGAGTCTATGTCATCCATCTGAAACTTATAAAATACATTTTTTTTAACAAACTAGTTTTAGAGTTACAGGTCTTAAAGAAAAGGGTAAAAACAGCAAATCGCCAATCCACGCTGGATGGATCTGGAACCAGCTGTTCCAAGAAGCTGCACACAAGATGCAGAAGGTAATCAGTCGGGGCGTTTGGGATCACGAGCACCGCATTTGTAATCACATTAATACCAACCCTCCAGGGTCTAATTCGACCCTCTTTTCAATTTGGTTAAACCAAAATATCATCATTTTCCCTCCTTGCCCCTTTTACGCCATTTTTTTATGTACAACAACAGCAAGAATATTCCTAAGTACGTTAATATCCATTTCTAGCTTATTTTGTATCAATGGTCATCGCCATGAAGCCATATTCGAAGAGGAAAGGAAGGTGGGTTTGAAAATCTGTTGGCCAGGAGCCAAAATGTGCCTCGGGTCAAATTCCATTTTCATTTGATGGAACCGATCCCACTTATTGCCAAAGTGGTCCATCCACTCCTCTTGCGTAGTGTAATGAGGTAAATATTGCTTCACATTGATCCCAGCATCATCACAGAATCTGAGAATCTGACGGTTCTGATTGGTTAGGTACTCCAAGCTCTGGGTCTCCTCCCCATTATCCAAGGCTGATCTTAGCAATGCCACCAGGTAGAACACATCCTCATCCGGCGTCACCACGGAGCTCCTATTGTCCCATCTGCACCATTATCACAAACCATGCACGCATCAAGCCCCCAATGCAGCAAAAGCATATATATATATATATATATATATGCATAGTTAAAAAAACATGGTTATATTATTTGTACGGTAGTTGAGATTTGATGGTTTTGAACGAATCAAAGGGACCCAGGCTTCGCAGGGTGATTGGTCGTTAACTTGTACTAACGGCCATGTTTCTTCTGGAACTACTTTCCAACAAGGCATGGATACTTCCTAGCAGTGGGTCCCTGGGAGAAGATATCCTGACACGAAAATCTTCCCATTTGGATGATCTTATTGATTTCCGTCGATTTGTTGGGTTCCAGTCAACAAAAGAACTAAAGTGTTCATCCATCCTAGCTGGCCTTGTACCCTAGAAACATTGATCGGTTGGCGTTGGGAAGCATCTGCATGTTCCCCCACGTGTTCTCCTTTCTGGTGCACTGTTATGTGTCGTGATCCTATGTCAGGACCACCATGATCGTATTACTCATGGTACTACCTGATTTTTTTTCACCCCCCCGCCCCTTTCCATTCGTATCCTTCATCTTCTATTCTACATGTGGAATCACGGATTTACTTGGGGAAAGTAGATACCTCTCCTTTTCGGAAGGAGACCTTGGTTGTGAATAGGGGTGTTCCTTGCATCGAAAAGTGAAAACTCCAGGCCAATGTAAATTGATATGCGGTTGCCGACATCGACGATCTTTTCTTGTCCTTTAGTGCAATATGTGGGTGATTCATGAGACTTTTTCAGGATCGCTAGACTTGTAGAAATGCAAGGTATGGATGGATAAGTTTTATCCTCAGAAGTTCTATACATAAACATTTCCCCCAATTATTTAGCTAGAAGGATTTTCAGCTTCATTGTAATGTATGGACACGTCAGTTAGCTTACGTATATACATATTTATTTGATCTACAATAAAGTTACTGGAACTGAAATACTAGTATATTGGCATAGTAAAAATTATGTTAAAAAAGGAAGGGTGACTTCGACATCATGATGCATGACCTAAGCTATGGTGGCGAGCATGGGGCCATAAGAACTGAAGATGATACTTGCATGTTTCATGCATGTAAAATGGATTGCATGGGGTGTATTATAGGGCATGAGCAATGATGACAATGCATTCTCGAAAAGCTTACTTGTTTTTGTTCATCGGGTAGATGAGAATTGGCCCACTCGTCTTATTACCCAAAATACCCTTGAAGACTCCCTTGTCAAAGTCACCAATCTTTGATCTGGGGACAAAAAGGTTTAGCCACGGGTGTGGAACATCCCATAAACCCTTGGACCGGAGCTTCAACTCCGCCTTGTGGACCCGGTCCAAGAAATCCACATACAGCAAATCAGTTGTGAAGACTGATGCCGGTATGAAATTTAATTTCTTCAACAAAGAGTCCACTTCCTGCATTAAAACCCCAACCAAAGCTTCAAAATTATAAAAAAAACAAAAACAAAAAAAAAAATAAAGATTCCTGCTGTCATTTTAAAACAATAAAACATTAAATCTTACACGTCGATTAAATTTTTTAATTTAGATATATTAAAACAGATATTCAATCCGTTTTAGAATTATTTAAAAAAAATCATAAAAAAGGGAATTCTAAAACAATAAAACATTAAATATATAACCCAAGTACATAAAAAAAAGAAAGCTGCTAGCAAACCAAAAACAGTTGCTTTTGTGAGGATAAGTTCGATTCCAGTCAAGTTTTCAATTAAATCCAGAAACAGAGTTTTGAATTAGAGCAGAATAATTTGGTGAGTGGGCCATGGAGATGGACGGGTTAGATTTAGTAATATTTAAAATGTAATATACAATTAATAAAGTAGTCATCATTCTTAGGATTAGATGCGATGATAGATTACACAAGATCTTCCATGTTTTCTTGTGTATGTTCCCATTACATTTATTTTACTATGTTATTCTTCATAAAGTATTTACTTCCACAGAGTAATGCTAATAATCTCATTCACACAAATCTAGGAAAAACCCTTAGGTGATACTGGTTTAAAAATTAAAAAAAAAAAAAAACACTACTAAATCCATTGACTTTGGATTTGCACAATAATTGAAATAGAAGGACAATGATGCTGGTAGAAGATTTCGTCCTAACTTCCAAATAGAAAGCATTCATCAAGTACGTAAGATTTCTATTGAGCAAAAACAAACAAAGATTAATTAATTAATTAAACAAGGAATATGGTAGTTGTTCAAATACTGCTTGAATACGTATGTCATAGAAGAAACAAGAGAAGTAGTCACGGCATTAGTTTTCTTCTAAATGGATGATAAGGCCACCCACTTTGGATTGTCTAGCAAAGTGAACAATGATGAATACTTATTAATCAGAACTATATATGTCCTTTTAACTTTGTATACTTTAGTAATAATTTGTTAAGCTTGACTTAATACTTAATACATCTAATTAATACATAAATAAATATCATTAATATATAATGATTTATATATTATCTAGTGACAGTATATAAATTTATATAATATTAATGAATTAAATCATTAAAAAATAAATTTATTTTGTATTTAGTTTTAAAATGATCCCTTAATGAAATTTATATTAAAGTGGGATAAGGCTTATATATATATATATATATATAATATGTGTGTATGTACCTGATCGATGGTATCGGCAGTGGATTCATGGTAGTTCTTGGTGATTTCCAAGCAATACAAAACGCCACCATCAGCCCCAAGGGAAGAAATTTTGACAGGGTTGCGAGGGGAAAAGAAGGATGACCTCCAATTGTTGATGAGACCTTCATCTACAATAACGAAACCTTCAACATAGTCGAATTTTTGGCTAGCCGGTTGTGCATGCAGGGAAATCAGATATTCTTGGTCCCTCGTAAAAGCCGAGAAATTGGAATACAGTACCCTGATCCACCTCACCTAGTATTTATTATTATTATTATTATTTTTTTTTTTATAAAAAGAGGGAAAACCCAAGAAAAAGAGCGAAAAATACCAAGTTAGAGGCAGAAACGACAAATCAACAACCTTTTTGAAATGGGATTAAATGGCTGAAAATGGACCCAACAGCCTCTCCCCTCTAACTCTTAGGTCATGGTACTTTTCTTTTTAGGTTTTTGACAATACACTATACTAGGAAATTATAAAAGTTTCGTGTCCCACTCTGGAACCAACCAAAAACCATTTTAAACTGGTTAAAATTTTACATAAACAATGCTGGGAGAGAGAGATACCCTTTGTGGAGCTGGCTCAAGGGAGATTCTAGCTCTGGTGATAATTCCAAATTGTCCTAAACCGCCAAGAACAGCATGAAACAGCTCTGAGTTTTGTTCTTCTGCGCATGTCAAGAGCTCACCTTTGCCTGCTTCACCAAAAATATAGGTCAAATAAAATTAAAAACATAACCAAAACCCATCATGCAAATGCGGTATCAACACTTAAATTTTTTTTTTTTAAAAAAAGCAAAATCACTCGAAAAAGATTAGTTTGAAAAACTTGTAAAGAGTAAAACAGTAAAAATTATATGCATATATACAGTACCTTACATTTCTGTAAATGATGCTCAGGAATCTAGACAAAACAAACTCAATAGTGCTTCATGTCCAAAAAAAAAAATCAAGGAGCAATATTTTAAATCCCAGAGTTAAGACAAAATTCACATAAGAAGACATTGAAAAACGTTAACAGAAAATCTTTTGACCTACGAAAATCTACACTCTTTGGAGTTTTGTAATACTATATTTGTTTTTTTAACAAAAATGACAAAGGAACTGTGATTTGAAAAAAACGAGCATTCAAGGTTAAAAGAAATGAACCTGTAACAACGTCAAGCTCGTAGACATTGCTAATTTGTGGACCATGATTGAAAGCTTGGCCGCTAATTCCTGCGTTTGACAAAGTCCCACCAACAGAAAGGTACAAGTAATCAGTCCATGATTTTGGTGCGAGTCCATACTCTAGGGTAGTCCTCAACACGTCTACCCAAAGCTCACCACCCCACACGTCCACGAACCTTTCTCCAGCCCAAACTCGAGGTTCAGGTGGCTTCTTGCTGCCGGAGGCCAGCCCACTTCCCCCTTTCGACCCACTCATCTGAATCACGACCCCGTTTGCGGTCTGCGCCTGACCGTTTATAGAATGGCCATGTCCCCTAGCCGACACGGTGAACCCGTAATTTGACCCGTAGGCTTCTTTGACAAGTTGAGCTATGTCCTGAGAAGAAGCCGGATGCAAGACAGCGAGCGGCTCAGCTCCTGTGAGCAAGCCAAAATCGAGGGAAGCGGTTTCCACTTCGGTGGGGTCGACGCTGAGTTGACCGTCAATTCCCAGGAGGTGAAGCTCCATGGGATCCAAGGTCAATCCCACAGTAACAATCAATCTACAAATAGCGAGCGTTACAAGAAGCTTAGTTGCCATATAAACAGAAACAATGCTTCTTTTTTCCCTTGTTTTAGCTGCCGCAATAAATGGTTTCTTTAGAAAAATGAAATGAATATATAAAGAGAAAGATATAGATAAAGGCGCTGAAGGAAGGGGGGGGAATAAGGAGGAAAGTGATGAGAAGAGGAACAAAATCTTTGGTGGCAGAGAGTTAACGTAAGCCCAGATAACACTTTAAAGATTTACTACAAAACAATATCAACATGCACAGATTCCTCTCCTGTTATTTACTTTGCCATTTGTTTTCTTCCTTTTTTCACGTTGTGTACATAGATAAAAATGGTGGGGTTTCAAGGCAAACGAGGAATTTCAAGGAAAAGAAAAGGGGGAAGTTTGTGGAGAAGAAAAAGGTCTGAGTCTAAAACTATATGTCGCTATTTTCCGCGTCAAGTTCTAAATTTGTAAGACAATAAGGGGTTGGCGTGACGGTGAGAAGGAGAGCACTTGCTATTCACGTGCGAGTGGTGGGAAAGACACGTGGAGGGAGAGAGAGAAGGGTTTGTTCTGGTGCAGGGGTGCCCCCCCTCCCCTCTCCTTTCTTGCTACAAGCCTCCGGGAAGGGGAAGGGCAATGGGTATGGGGTCCAGTTTTGATACGGATGATTTTAGAATGGGGTCCCCCAACACGACTTCACGTGCCTGCTCACCTCAAGCCAATGCCTCCATCTTGCCAATTAGTTCCCAGTCAAGCATCCCCCCCCCCCCCCCCCGGGCCCTCACCACCACCATCCACCCCCACCTTACCAAATTGGCAAATACACTGCGACTAGTACCAGTAAAGATTCTCTTATTTGTTAACTTTGAAATTTAACCCGACTGCTTCATTTGTCATTATTTGTAAAATAAGAATAGTTAATATATTTAAAATTTAAAATTTGATATTTTTTATTTATCTCTTAAATAATGATCATCTTCGTCAAGTCAAAATTTTTGGAAGTCAATATTGTGGATATTACGGTTCTCATAAAACTCTGGATTTTTTTAACTACAATAGAACCCCATACCCAAAATCACCACCACCTACTTACCTGCCAATTTCATTACTTGTAGTAGTATTCCTAGTAATAATAATTTATGCTATTTCTGATTATTCCTTTCCCATTATGGAGTATAATAAGGGTAAACAACAAGTGGGCGATGTGTTTAGTGGTTACTACTGATCAATTTAATTATTTAGCTTTAGTAAAATCTTGTAGGGTTTGCCAATTGACTTGCATGGCCCATGCTAGATTTAATATTTAATCACGCCGACTTTGCATGCCTGACCAAGTGTACATTAACTTTGATTAATATATGAGAGTTTTTTTTTTTTAAATTTTCATGAGCGGATTAAAAAGTTTTAATTATTTTTATTTTTTTAAAAGTTATATTTTTATTTTAAAATGTATTTTTAAGGACTGAAAAAGGTAAAAAAATCTAAGTTTGAATAAAAAAATCATTCCTGAATGAAGTGAAAGATTATGATCGTAATTTACTATATCCATTCCTAGAATTTAGTAAGAAGTGGTAGGCTCAAAAAGGGCGCTGCCTTATCCAAATTTCTCATTAACATAAGGAAAAAAAAAGATATGTCACTTGCTACACTTGATTGATATAAAGATATAATCAAGTTGATTTGAGCTCAATCATTAAGGAGTTTGAGCTCAAGCTCAAATTGGAACTCATGACTTGAAACTTGATTCAAATTCAATCAAGTTTTATTTTTAAAGTAAGAGTTCGACTCAAGATAATAATTAAACTATTTTAATTCGTTCAATTAAATTTATTTATCTTTTAAAAAAACGAGTTCGATTCCCTTACTTGATTTTAAACTCAATTAATTATCTTGAAACTAAAACTCAAATTAAAATTTTTATTATAATTTAAAAATAATAAAAAATTTGATTGGAGCCACGAACCATTCTAGTCTACCACAAGAATATTTTAACAATGATCAAAATAAATTTAAAATTTTATAAATTAAAATATCTTTTAAGGGTACACATAAAATACTTTGATTGCCCTATACCAATAATAAATGAATATTTAATACAATTTAGTCATTGACGTGAACGTGTGTACTTTGATTGCTCTCATCTTTTAACTGTGTGTGAACAGTTGAACTCGGAATGAGTTGTTATTTTCTGGGGTGATTCGTTAATTGCCGATTCTTGCATTCTTTGCTCAAATCAATGTTTTAAATGATGGAAAATATATATACATATCTTATGTCCAATTTTTCTTTAATAGTTCAATCTTTTCATTCACTCCATTTCAAACCTACAAACTGAACATAAATTTTCAACTTTCCATCTCAAATATGACCAAAAACCATGAATGACATATTATTTACAAGAAGAAATGTGAGAAAAAGAAAACATATAATTTTTTTGTCATGTTTTGGTACTCCACAGTGACTCATGTCTCTTATCCTTGCTTCAAACGTAACTGTACTCTTTTGTGCTTTTTCGTGGCATGATCGACACTACTGAACAAAAAGAAATAATCACGTGGACAAGTTGCATATGTTTTTTAACATATTAGAAACTTGAACCTTAGTGGATTAAGTATAGCTAGGCAAAGGAATTAATTACGAAATTAAGATGCATGCAAAAATCAATTCATAAATAAATCGAGATTGAAATTTTGAAACCATTCTTTTAATTAGTATTTATATATATACATATATATATATATATATATATATATAATTAAGATGTTTTAATTTGTAATGCCTCTTGGAACATGTTATCATTCCCCCAAAAAATGCATGAACCTGATTGTAATCTCAATTAGAACAACTATTAATGATAGCGAAACAAAAGATAATATTACAAAAAAGAACATGTAGTTGTGTTGTTTGAGATTATGCTTTTAATCTGGATTTGGGTTGAATTAAACACTATCAATGATATGATGATGATGATGATGATGATGATGATGATGATAATAATAATAATAATAAAATATTTATCTACCTAGGGGCTAGGGTTTGAAATACACCACCAATGCAGGGACATACTAATATAAATTAGAAGAATTTTGCCCTAGATTTTATTGGTTTCATATAAGAATAATTTCAGGGCTCTCCTCTTATAAATTATAACAAAGAAAAAAAAAGAAAAGAATAAATATTTTATGGCAATCATTTTGACCAGATGTGCTCAGAAAGTCTAAAGCAACACCATATTTATATATTTATCCTTGTCAGTTTAACAAGTACAAACTGCTGGCAATGGTTTGAAAATGATAATAACTTTATATAGTTTTTCAAACAAGTGGGAAATTTTAATTGCAATTATTTTGTAATTTTCCTTTTTTTTTGGGTATCAATCAATCACCAATTTGGCTGTTCAATCAGCGTACCAAAATAGAAAGACTCAAAAGAGTTGCAGTGTACTTATAGAAAACCTTTTGTAATGTAAGCCTAAATCATCTGGAATTGCCGCAAATTTTTGGTACATGAAGGCCCACTGATGAACTGGAAGGAGTATTTTTGATGGAATTTTTGCTGCTGGCTTGCACTACCCCAATTTACCGTAATTTGTTGCCAGCAGCCAGCACGTGCAGTTTATGTATTTTCATTCTTTTGTTAGTAATTAACCATTTAAAATAAATATATGCTATTAGTTTCTTTAAAAAAGAAAACTTTATGTTATTAATAGGAACTAAAAAAACTATTTGTGTGAATGTATTGGGAAATAAAATCTATGGTTGCCTAAAATCTTAGTGAATAACCTGAATCGTTTGATAAAATTAGAAAGGGGGAGGGACGTTGCTATAAGCGCATGCAAGTGCTCAGCTATGTTTTCAACAAAGGACGAGATGGTGAGTGCCGGCTGCTGTCAAATGCTTAAATTCCATGGCTACACCACCAGGAAAGATTAGGGCATTTTGCATTATGGTTCTTTTTTTGGGCGTTTTCCATTATGCTTCTTTTCAACTTTGGTTTTCTTCCTTTTCAAGTACTAATTGAACACCCAGAATTTTGGCTTCTGGTCGGTGTCTTTTTCATGTCTTCACTCGAGAGAGTGCCTTTCCCCGAATTTTCAAGGTCTTTTGCCTTTTGATTATGGTCATCGTTTTCATTAAAAAAGTTAATTTTAAACCCAAAGAAAATTTCTAACCTTTTGTATCTCTCTAATTACTTGCCTCTTAGTATGATAGCATCATCCATTAACCCATATGATCGATCTTTCCATCAGAAAAACCCAGCTGATACTTCTATATAATCGATCTTTTTGAAAGTGCAATGGCAGTGGGGCGATCGATGGACCTACACAACTGTCACTTTTAAAGACAAAGCTGTGGAAATTAAGAAGCAAACAAATCCACTTTTCATTTTCCTTCTTGCTTAAATGTAAGAAGAGAGATTGGAGAATCATCCTCTTTTTCAAAACCTTTCACCAATTATTCCTTAGATTGGATTGTTTCATCTTTTTCCTTCCGGTTTAAAAGGTAGGCTTAGCCTAAAAGTCTCAAACCATAATTTAGATACCTCTCCACACATTGAATATACTATTAATTAAGGGATTAAGGATCCAGTGGCCTTTAGAAAAAAGAGAGAAGGACAAAAGTGCATGGAATATTGTCAGAGGTTAGAAACCTTGCTTTTCTTCCGACTTACAGCTCAAACCTTTTTTTTTTTTTTTTTTCCATTCTATAAATTTACGTGCTATTATTCTTCTTTAAGCTGAACCAATAATGCAAAGTCAATAGGCTGGCCGAAAAAGGGAGAAGTCTAAGTAGCTAGCTGAAAACTTCAACTTAGGATTTAGGACCACTAGGAAATTATAAGCGATCTACTAATTAGTGAAATTTATAAGTTAATTTAATATTTAGATAAAAATATTAAATTTAAAAATAAATTTTAAAAAAATTTAAAGGTTTTAATTTTAATATTCAAGATTTAAAATTAATTTACCTTTTAATTATATAATATATAAATTATATTATTTTTATATTTTTATATTATATAATTTATATCATATAAAGAATAAATATATATAATAATATAGTATAAATATTTAAAAAATATGATAAGTCTTTCATATTTTAAAACTTAAAAGAAAAATATTAAATTATTAAGATTAAATTAAAAAATAGCATATTTTAAAAATTAAAAGAAAAAATAATATAAATAAATATAAACAAGTTTAAATTATTTATTTACAAATATAATAGTATGAATAAAATTTAAAGTTCATATTTTAAATTAGATTTAAACAAATATATCGATATTATCTTTAGACGCTATGAACTCCGCCCCCACCCAACCAAACCAACAAAAAGTGGGGGAAAAATGGGAAAACTAAGTGAGCTGCTTTTCTTCCCCACCAAAGAATCATTTTTCTTTTTTCCAATGAAGAATGAGCTGGAAGATTGAAGCCAGCTGATGATATTTGTTTTCTTCTTTTCCACAATTTCCATTTTAAGATGGTTAATCTCATTTTTACCAATTCTTTTTAACAAAGTTATATTACCGCATAAAATCATGTGGAATCCAACCACGTGGTTTCGTTTGCCTGTCTTAGAAAAGGTTATCCCTACCCTAGCTATTAAATACTACGTGGAAATATACAGTTAAATAACAACAAGACGTCTATCGACAAATTATAGCAGCTGATCAATAGCTAGCAATATTCATATATTGAAGAGTTAGACAGGACAAGCAATCCTAATTACTTGTCAAAAAATTTTCATGTAAGGTTAAAGTTGTAACTTAGGCCATGAAAATGCAAAAAATAAAGTACGTGAAAACTCAGTAGGTGGGCCGCAATTAAATCCACCATGATTCCTTAGTCGTACAGCATGCGCGTTTGCAACTTGCAATAGCGACCCATATATGGTAAAATTTCAACTGGAAGTGATAAGGATGATGAATTGAATTTATATACAGTCGAACTTATATGCGCTTATATGTATTCAATTTTGACATGATCGTTTGCTTTTAAATTCTATTTTCTTTTCT
>JBBYHM010366972.1:0-19006 GCA_038381775.1 Adansonia rubrostipa | reverse complement strand
AAACCAAAGCATCAAAATCGTTTATCACAGCAAGGAGAATGTGTTTATAGTGCCCAATCAAGAAAAAAAAGGAGATTGTTATGTGAATCCATGTAATGAGTTTTGAACAAGCTTATCTCGTAACGCTTGAATGTAATAATGAAGCATTTCGTACACATATGGATTAGCTTGTGCATATGGTCGAAAGATTAGCTGTGAATCAGCCACAAAACAATTAGTCACAATGATAAGGGTGATGAATATGATGATCTAGGCATAGAAGATGAACCTAAAAAAGCACCAAGGCAACGCTGGTAGCCAAGAAGCTCTGATAATATCAAGATAAAGATTCCACCTTTTCGTGGAACAAGCTTTCTCGAAGAGTACTTAGAGTGGGTACAAATGTTGAGAAAGTTTTTGAGTGTCCAGAATACATCGAGGCTAAAAGGTTAAAGCTCGCAGCTTTAAAGTTTACTGATCATGCTAATCTATGGTGAAATAATCTAAAGGCACAAAGAAGGCATGATGGAGAGAATCTAGTTTCAACATGAAGGCTTATGAAGAGGCTTATGGAAAAGAGGTTTGTACCTTAATACTCTAAGTAAGAGCTATTCCTTAAGTTACAAACTTTATAACAGGGAGCTTATTATGTTGAGGATTATGTGAAAGAGTTTGAGATGTTGATGATGCGGTGTAATCTACGAGAGGCTCAAGAAAAACCATTGCAAGATTTATTAGTGGGTTGTATAAGGAGATTGCAGATTTGGTGGAGTTACAACCATATGCCACATTGGATGATATGATTACATTGGCTGTGAAGATTGAACGGGAATGCAAGAGAGGCTTGTCTAGGGTAAGTAAAACTTACACCTCGTCTTCATCTTCATCTTACATCTTCAAAACAGTCACAAAACATGAAGAAAAGAAGGATCCTATTAAGATGACCATTATTGAAAAAGGGAAAAAGAAAGTTGAAAATTCTCAACCTTCAACAAGAAGCTATGACATTAAGTGTTTTAAATGCCTCAAGCTTGGACACGTAGCTTCTCAATGTGCTAACAAAAAGGTAATGATCATTCATGAATCAATTGAAGAAGTTATCAGTGAAAATGAACTAGATTTGAAAGTAGAAGTAGAAGAAGAGCAAGTCGCACCTCTTGAAGAAGGAGAATTGCTTGTTATTCATCATAATATGGCCATACAATCAAAGAAAGAGGAAGGACAGAGAGAATATCTTTCACACCTATTGCAACATTAATGGCAAGGTATGTGGTTTAATCATTGATGGAGGAAGTTGCACTAATGTAGCCTCAACTATATTGGTTAATAAATTAAACCATACCACTACTAAGCAACCATGTCCTTATCATTTGCAATGGCTAAACAACAAGGGAACCTAAAGGTTACAGAATAAATAAAGGTGCCATTCACCATAGAAAGGTACAAGGATAAAGTAACATGTGATGTGGTACCAATGAATACTAGCCATGTGCTTCTTGGAAGACCTTAGCAGTTTGATCGAGACACTATGCATCATGGGCATGCAAACACCTATTTTATTTCAAAGGATGGTAAATATGTGCTGTTGACACCTCTCAGTCCTTCCTAGGTAATGCATGACCAATTGGTAATTAGAAAAATAATGAAGGATAGCTTATTTGCCAACAAAGGGGAGGTAAAACATGCTCTAATATCCAATGAGATTGTTTACTTGTTGATAGCTAAGGAGATTTTAGGGGAAGGTGGAGTTGTCCATCCAAAATTGGATAAAATATTGAAGGAATTTTTGGATGTTTTCCCAGAAGAACTCCCAAAGGAGTTACTACTAATCCGTGGACTAGAGCATCAGATTGATCTTATGCCTGGTTTGACATTGCCCAATAGACTAGCATATTGATACAACCCAGAAGAAGCTAAAGAACTCCAACGGAAAGTAATGAAGTTGATGGATAAGGGCTTTGTCCAAGAGTTTATGAGTCCATATGCAGCACCAGTTCTTTTGGTGCCCAAGAAAGATGGATCAATGTGCATATGTGTAGATAGTCGGGTTATTAACATGATGACAATCAAATATCGATATCTTATTCCATGACTTGACAACATGTTGGATGAGTTGCATGGCTCCTCTATCTTTTCAAAGATTGATCTCAAGAGTGTATACCATCAAATTTGAATGAAGAAAGGTGATGAATGGAAAACAACCTTCAAAACTAAGTTTGGGTTGTATGAATGGATAGTCATGCCCTTTGGCTTATCCAATGCTCCTAGTACATTCATGCGGCTAATGAATCATGTTTTATGAAAATTCATTGGTCATTTTGTTGTTGTTTATTATCATGACATACTTATTTATAGCAGGAGCTTTGATAACCATATAGAGAATCTGACAAAGGTGTTTGAAGTGCTTCGAAAAGATAAGCTACTGGGCAACCTCAAGAACTGCACGATTTGTAAGGAACGTCTAGTTTTTCTTGGCTACGTCATTTCCCAAAATGGAATGGAGGTTGATGAAGAGAAGGTTAAAGCTATCAAGGAGTAGCCAATTCCTACTAATGTTGCTAAAGTCTAAAGTTTTCATGGTTTAGCATCCTTTTATAGACACTTTGTGAAAAATTTTAGCACCATTGTAGCTCCTTTGACTAAGTGCATTAAGAAGGAAACAGAGTTTAAGTGGGTTAAAGTAGCACAATAAAGTTTTGACTTGATTAAGGAGATGTTAAGTTTGACTCCCATACTACCATTACCTGATTTGTCTAAGACCTTTGAAATGGAGTGTGATGCATTCAAAATTGGGATTGGAGTTGTTTTTAAGCAAGATGGGCATCCCATTGCCTATTTCAATGAAAAGTTGAGTGGTCCTCATCTTAACTACTCAACCTATGATAAATAGTTTTATTTACTGATACGAGCATTAGAAACTTGGCAACATTACTTATTACCTAAGGAATTTGTGATTCATATAGAACATGAGTCATTAAAACATTTGAAAGGACAAAGCAAGCTGAATAAAAGACATGCCCAGTGGATGGAGTTCTTGGAGATGTTTCCCCATGTAATTAAGTACAAGAAAGGGTATTTCAACATTGTAGCAGAAGCACTTTTGTGAAGGTATGCATTAATCTCTATGCTTAACACAAAATTAATGGGGCTTGATTTAATGATAGAGTTGCATAAAAAGGACCCATACTTTGTAAAGATCTATGAAGAGTGCATGAAGAGAGAAAAGGAGGGTTATTTTTAGCATGAAGGATTTTTCTTTATGTCTAGTTGATTATACATTCCTTTTTTTTCTATTCAAGAGCTTTCGGTGTGTAAAGCTCATAGTGAAGTTCTTGCTGTACACTTTAAAGAAAAAAAACTTTAGAAGCACTGAAAACACACTTCTATTGGCCGATAATAAATCGAGATGTTCATAAATTATAGAAAGATGTGTCTTGTGCAAAAAAACGAAGAGTAAGGAGATGGCATAAAGCTTATACATGCCTTTGCCTATACTTGAACATCCCTAGGAACACTTCAGCATGGATTTTGTTTTAAGTTTACCTAAGACATCATGGGAAAAGGATTTGATAATGGTTGTAGTAGACTACTTTTTGAAGATGTCACACTTTATTCCATGCCACAGAACTGATGATGCCAACCATGTAGCTGATTTATTCTTCAAAAAAATAGTTCGACTACATCGGATTCCTAAGAGCATTGTTTTTGATCGTGATGCTAAGTTTCTAAGCCATATGTGGAAGATTTTGTGGAAGAAGCTAAGAACCAAGTTATTATTTAGCATAACTTGTCATCCATAAACTAATGGGTAAACCGAGGTGGTGAATAGAACACTTTCAACTTTGCTTAGGATAGTGGTGAACAAGAACCTAAAGATTTGGGATGAGTGCTTGGCATATATAAAGTTCGCTTACAATCGTAAGGTACACAATGCTACTAAGCATTCTCCTTTTGAGGTGGTCTATGGTTTCAACCCAACTACACCTATTGATCTAGCACCAATACCAATTAGTGAGAGGAGTTGTGTAGATAAAGTTAAGAAGGCTTAAATAGTGAAAAAATGCACAAGGAAGTTAGAGAACAGATCGAGAAGAAAAACAAAGCTTATGAAAGATCAGCAAACAAAAAGAGAAAGGAAGTTCTATTTAAACCAATAGATCCTATGTGGATTCATCTTCGCAAGGAGAGGTTCCCTAATCAAAGAAAGTCTAAGCTAATGCCATGGGCTGATGGTCTTTTTAGGGTCCTTGAGAAGGTAAATGATAATGCTTACAAGCTTAACCTACCAAAAGAATATAATATGAGTACTATGTTCAATGTTTGAGATCTTACACCCTATTTGGAAGATACCTTAGGTAATGGAGATGATGTGGATTTGAGGGCAAATCTATCTCAACAAAGGGGAAATGATGTGCCACATCATGGTTGGCCTAAGTTGGCAAGCCCAAAAGAGGAAGAGTTCGAGTATACAGGCCCAATCACACAATCAAGGGCTAAAAGAGTGAACTTGGTGTATCATGTGATTGGTAAGAAAGATCCTTGAAGATTGTAGAAGTCTTTTGGAAGCAAGAAAGTTAGCATCATCCAAATTCGAAAAGTTTTGGTATGTTGATTATTACTTAATCTCCAAGGCTTTTAGTTTTTATTTTAGGAAGGTTTTAATTCCTTAGCTTGCAAGGAAATTAATTCCATTAACTATTTTATTTTAGGAAGGTTTTTTTTTAGGAAGGTTTTACTTTCTTTATGGGCAAGCAATATCTTAATTAATTATTTAAGATTTAGTTTCCTTTTCTTGTAAAGGCCTTTGGGTTACATAAATGGGAGACCTTATGCTTGTTTTTGAGGCATTCAGAGTTGATTAATAAAGTAGCTGATTATATTTAGTTCTTTTCTCTTATCCAAGTCTTCTTGGTGGCAAGTTTGTGAGACTTATCTTTTAGGTTTCTCATCCCTAAAAGTGGTGTCCAATGCTTGTATTGATTGCGGCAAGGATTCTTATCAATCAATCAAGGTTTATTCCTTCCATCCTTCCAACTTCCAGATTTTTTTTATTTTCTTCTATTTTTGTTTTGAATCATTGTAGACCTATTTCCATTAAGTTATATTCTTATAAGGCTCATCATTTATAAACGATCTTACCAAAACAGCAAGCAACAATGAAGTTACTATAACATTGGTTAACAAGATCAATAAGAAAAATCAAGGAAGAGAAATCAATAAGAAATATGAAACGAAACAAAATAAGCAAGAAATATCAAAGGAAAATATCTAATAGCAATCTTTTTTTTTAAGATGGAAAAGGGTTATAACACTAGAACACTCTTTTTTTTGCCTTTTTTTATGGATGATGAGCAGCAAAGGGCTAGACCACTAGAACATATTTTTGTCTTTTTTTTTTCCTTTTTAATGGATGATGGAAGCACTAAATATAATAGAAAAAAAAAGAAATTATGAGATTAAAAGATAGATTACACATGACTTTCAAGAAACAAAGCTCTGATGCCAAATAATGTGAACCTTAGGATGAAAACACAACCTAAAACCCGATTGGATGGAATTGGAACCCTAAGATCATCTTCACAGTCAAGCAAAGAGAAACTTGACCCCAATCAAACCTGCTGATTAGAACCAAAGTTATAATAATCTTGATCACCACAAGCTACCTTGATAAGATCAATTTGAGTTCTTATTTAAAGAACAAAGAAAAAGTTCCCATAAAGTGAAGAAACTCCTAAGATATTTTTTTGTAGTCAAATCTGATGAATTACAAGAATAAGATTGCCTTATATAGGCCTAAAATCTATAGAGTCCAGATTGAACAAGAAAATCCTAATCAATAAGGAAAAGTCTATTCCTAATCCTAATCTAATTAGAACTTATCTAAACAACTTAAAATCTTAAACACAATCCTAGTCAATAAAGATAAAGTATACTCCTTTCCATAATCTGATTAGAAATTATCTAAATAAATTAAAAAAAAGGATAGTCAAATTCTTATAAGAAAATCTAAAATCCTAAACTATAGGCCTATTGAATAGATGCAAATTATGCTCTATTCATCTTGGACATGTGAATTGGGCTCCGAGCGCTATTCTTCATCTTTTTTTAACCTCAACACAATATAGAAAAGTGATCAATTTTGGCAATGCATCTAATTCATCTTGAACAACCTCTTTTGCTTGCATTTCCATTATTAGTCCTTGCAAAGCTTGCTCCATGCGTTTAGTTTTTGCCTTAGTAATTGGACCTCCAATTCCTTGCAAAGGATCATAAGAATGGCTAGAAATAGGTGTTTGTGCAAGTTGATCTCCATCCAACCCATTCACCTCATTAAGATGCATGATATTGATCCTTTGGTTTCACAAGAAAAGCTTTTGTTTCCATCATTTTCCTTAGATCAAAATTAATCACATAGAGGTGATGAATGTGGATTCTTGCAACAATCTCCTTTCTTTTTATGATTGGGCTACTAAAACACATTCACCTTATTAGGATACATGATATTGATGCTTTGGTTTCACAAGAAAAGCTTTTCTTTCCATTATTTTCCTTGGAATCAATATTCATCCCATGAATATGATTAACATGAATTCTCATAACAAACTATATTCTTTTTGTGATTAAGCTTTAAGAACATATTCACCTCATTAGTGGGCATGATAACAAACTCTAGGGTTTCTTTTCTTGATTTTCCTATTCATCCTATAGATGTGATGAACATGGATTCTCATAATAAACTCTATGTTTTTTGTGATTGAGCTTTAAGAACACATTCACCTAATTAGGATGCATGAATGTGATGAACATGAATTCTTATAGAATCAATGTTCGACCCATAAATGTGATGAACATGAATTCTTATAGCAAACTCCATTCTTTTTTTGATTCAGCTTTAAGGACACATTCACCTTAGGATAAATGATATTGATGCTTTGGTTTCACAAGAAAAGCTTTTCTTTCCATCATTGTCCTTAGATCAAAATTAATCTCATAGATGTGATGAACGTGGATTCTCATAACATTCTCCTTTTTTTTTTTGTGATTGGGCTATAAAAATACATTCACCTCATTAGGATGCATGATATTGATGCTTCCATTTCACGAGAAATGCTTTTTTTCCATCATTTCCCTTAGGATCAATATTCAACCCATAAATGTTGTGAACATCTATTCCCATAACAAATTCCATTCTCTTTGTGATTAGGCTTTAAGAACACATTCACCTCATTATGATGCATGATTTTGATGCTTTGGTTTCATAATAAAAGCTTTTCTTTCCATCATTTTCCTAAGATCAAAGTTCATCCCATAGATGTGATGAACATGGATTCTTATAACAATCTCCCTTCTTATTATGATTGGGCTACAAAAACACATTCACCTGATTAGGACGCATGATATTGATGGCTTTCTTTCACAAAACATTTTTTTCCATTATTTTTAATAGAATTAAAGTTCATCCCATAGATGTGACAAACATGGATTCTAATAACAATTTCCATGCTTTTTGTGATTGCACTATGAGAACACATTCACCTCATTAGGATGCATGATATTAATGCTTTGGTTTCATAAGAAAACCCTTTGTTTCCATCATTTTACCTACATCAAAATTAATCACACAGATATGATGAACATGGATTCTTGTAACAATCTCCTTTCTTTTTGTGATTAGGCTATAAGAACAAATCCACCTCATTAATAGGCATGATATTGATGCTTTCGTTTCACAAGAAAAGCTTTTATTTCCATCATTTTCTTTAGATCAAAATTAATCTCATAGAAGTGACAAATGTGGATTCTTATAACAATCTTCTTTCTTTTTGTGATTGAGCTATAAAAACACATTCACCACATTAGGATGCATGATATTGATGCTATCGTTTCATAAGATATGTCTTTCTTTCCATTATTTTCCTTAGATCAAAACTAGTCACATAGATGTGACAAACATGGATTCTCATAAAAATCTTCTTTGTTTTTATGATTAGGCTATAAAAACAAATTCACCATATTAGTATGCATGATATTGATGCTTTTGTTTCACAAGAAAAGCTTTTGTTTTCATTATTTTTCTTAGATCAAAATTAATCACATAGATGCTATAAACAAGGATTCCAATAACAATCTCCATTCTTTTTGTGAATTGGCTATAAGAACACATTCACGTCATTAGGTTCATCATATTGATGCTTTGGTTTCATAATAAAAGCTTTTCTTTCCATTATTTTCCTTAGATCAAAATTCATCCAATGGATGTGACGAACATGGATTCTCATGACAATCTCCTTTCTTATTGTGATTGGGCTATAAAAATGCATTCATCTTTGTAGGATACATAGTATTGATGCTTTCATTTCACAAGAAAAGCATTTTTTTCCATTATTTTCCATAAAATCAAAGTTCATCCTATAAATGTGACAAACATGGATTGTAATAATAATTTCCATTCGTCTTGTTGTTGAGCTACAAGAACACATTCAACTTCTTAGGATGCATGAAATTGATGCCTTGGTTTCATAACAAAAGCTTTGTTTCCATCATTTTACTTTGATCAAAATTAATCACATCGATGTGTCAAACACAGATTCTCCTAACAATCTCCTTTTTTTCTGTGATTGGGCTATAAAAACACATTACCTTATTAGAATGCATAATATTGTTGCTTTGGTTTAACATGAACTATTTTTTTCCATCATTTTCCTTAGAATCAATGTTCATCCCATAAATATGACAAACATGAATTCTAATAACAAACTCCATTCTTTTTTCGATTGAGCTTTAAGAACACATACACCTCATTAGGATGCATGATATGGATGTTTTGGTTTCATAAGAAAAGTTTTTCTTTCCATCATTTTCCCTAGATCAAAATTAATCACATAGTTCTGATGAACATAGGTTCTCTTAACATTCTCCCTTCTTTTTGTGATTGGGCCATACAAACATATTCACCTCTTTAGGATGCATGGTATTGATGCTTTCATTTCACATGAAATGCTTTTCTTTCCATCATTTCCCTTAGGATCAATATTTGTCCCATAAACATGACGAACATGTATTCTCATAACAAACTCTATTCTTTTTGTGATTGAGCTTTAAGAACACATTCACCTCATTAGGATGCATGATATTGATGCTTTGGTTTCACAAGAAAAACTTCTTTTTCAATCATTTTACTTAGATCAAAATTAATCACATAAATATGATGAACATGGATTCTCCTAGCAATCTCTTTTTTTTTTTATGATTAGGCTATAAGAACATATTCACCTTATTAGGATGCATGATATTGATGCTTTGGTTTCACAAGAAAGGCTTTTGTTTCCATTATTTTCCTTTGATCAAAATTAATCACATAGATGTGACGAACATGGATTCTTGTAACAATCTCCTTTCTTTTTTAGATTGGGCTATAAAAACACATTCACCTCATTAGGGTGCATTATATGGATTCTCGTAACAATCTTCTTTCCATCATTTTCCTTCGATCAAAGTTCATCCATTAGATGTGACGAACATGGATTTTTATAGCAATCTCCATTCTTATTGTGATTAAGCTATAAAAACATATTCACCTTTTTAGGATGCATGATACCGATCCTTTCTGTTCACAAGAAAAGCATTTCTTTCCATTATTTTCCATAGAGTCAAAGTTCATCCCATAGAAGTGACAAACAAGGATTCTCATAACAATTTTCATCCATTTTTTGATTAGGTTATAGGAACAAATTCACCTCAATAGGATATATGATATGGATTCTTGTAGCAATCTTCTTTCCATCATTTTCCTTAGGTCAAAGTTTATCCCATACACGTGGCGAATATGGATTCTCGTAACAATCTCCTTTTTTATTGTGATTAGGCTATAAAAACACATTCAGTTCATTAGGATGCATGATATTAATGCTTTCTTTTCACAAGGAAAGCATTTATTTCCATTATTTTCCATAGAATCAAAGTTCCTCCCATAGGTGTGACAAACATGGATTCTCATAACATTTCCATTCTTTTTGTGATTGGGCTATAAGAAGAAATTCACCTCATTAATAGGCATGATATCGATGCTTTCGTTTCACAAAAAAGCTTTTGTTTCCATCATTTTCCTTAGATCAAAATTAATCACATAGATATAATGAACGTGGATTCTCACAGCAATCTTCTTTCTTTTTGTGATTGGGCTATAAAAACACATTCACCTCATTAGGATGCAGGACATTGATGCTTTCATTTCGCAAGATATGTCTTTCTTTCCATCATTTTCCTTAGAATCAATGTTCATCCCATAAATGTGATGAACATGAATTCTCATAACAAACTCCATTCTTTTTGTGATTGAGCTTTAGGAACACATTCACCTCATTAGGATGCATGATATTGAAGCTTTGGTTTCACAAGAAAACCTTTTTTTTTCATCATTTTCCTTAGATCAAAACTAATCACATAGATGTGATGACATGGATTCCCATAACAATCTTCTTTCTTTTTGTGATTAGGCTATAAAAACAAATTTGCCACATTAGTATGCATGATATTAATGCTTTCGTTTCACAAGAAAAGCTTTTGTTTCCATCATTTTCCTTAGATCAAAATTAATCACATAGATGCGACAAAGAGGGATTCTAATAAAAATTTCCATTCTTTTTGTGAATTGGCTATAAGAACACATTCACCTCATTAGGATGCATGATATTGATGCTTTGGTTTCATAATAAAAGCTTTTCTTTCCATCATTTTCCTTAGATTAAAATTCATCCTATAGATGTGACAAACATGGATTCTCATGACAATCTCCTTTCATATTGTGATTGGGCTACAAAAACACATTCATCTTATTAGGATGCATAATATTGAAGCTTTATTTTCGCAAGAAAAGCGTTTATTTCCATTATTTTCTATAGAATCAAAGTTTATCCCATAGATCTGGCAAACATGGATTCTCATAACAATTTCCATTTTTTCTATAATTGGGTGATAAAAACACATTCACCTCATTAGGATGCCTGATTTTAAAGCTTTGGTTTCGTAATAAAAGCTTTTCTTTCCATCATTTTCCTTAGATCAAAGTTCATCCCATAGATGTGGCGAACATCGATTCTCATAACAATCTCCTTTTTTATTTTGATTGGGCTTTAAAAACACATTCACCTCATTAGGATGCATGATATTGATGCTTTTTTTTCACTAGACAAGTGTTTTTTTCCATTATATTCCATAGAATAAAAGTTCATCCCATAGATGCAACAAAGATGGATTCTCATAACAATTTCCATTCTTTTTGTTATTGGGCTATAGGAACAAATTCACTTCATTAGGATGCATGATATTGATGCTTTGGTTTCACCTCATTAGGATGTATGATGTTAATGCTTTGGTTTCGCAATAAAAACTTTTCTTTCCACCACTTTCCTTAGATTAAAGTTTATCACATAGATGTCATAAACAAGGATTCTCTAACGATCTACTTTTTTTTCGTGATTGGGCTATAAAAACATATTCATCTCATTAGGATGCATGATATTGAAGCCTTTTTTTCATAAGAAAAGCGTTTCTTTCCATTATTTTCCATAGAATCAAATTCATCCCATAGATATGACAAACATGGATTCTCATAACAATTTTCATTTTTTTTGTGATTGGGCTATAAAAGCACATTCACCTCATTAGGATGCATGATAAGGATTCTCATTAGATCAGAGTTCATCCCATAGATATGATGAACATGGATTTTCATAACAATCTTTTTTTTTTATGTTGATTGGGCTATAAAAACACATTTACCCCATTAGGATGCATGATATTGATGCTTTCTTTTCATAAGAAAAGTGATTCTTTCCCTTATATTCCATAGAATCAAATTTCATCCCATAAAAGTGAAAAACATGGATTCTCATAAAAATTTCCACTTTTTTTGTTATAGGGCTATAGGAAGAAATTCACCTCATTAGGATACATGATATTGATGCTTTGGTTTCAAAAGAAAAGCTTATGTTTCCATTATTTTACTTAGATCAAAATTAATCACATAGATGTGACGAACAAGGATTCTCATAGTAGTCTCCTTTCTTTTTGTTATTGGGCTATAAGAACACATTCACCTCTTTAAGATCTATGATATTGATGCTTGCATTTCATAAGAAAAGCATTTCTTTTCATTATTTTCTATATAATCAAAGTTTATCCCATAGATGTGATAAACTTGGATTCTCATAATAATTTCCATTCTTTTTGTGATTAGGCTATAAGAACAAATTCACCTCATTAGTGTGCATGACATTGATGCTTTTGTTTCACAAGAAAAGCTTTTGATTGCATCATTTTCCTTGTATTAAAATTAATCACATAGAGGTGACGAACGTGGATTCTCATAACAATCTTCTTCTTTTTTTTATTAGGCTATAGAAACACATTCACTTTATTAGGATACATGATATTGATGCCTTCATTTCATAGGAATTGCTTTTCTTTTCATCATTTTCCTTGGAATCAATGTTCGTCCCATAAATGTGATGAACATGGATTCTCATAATAATCCTCTTTCCTTTTGTGATTAGGCTATAAAAACACACTAACCTCATTAGGATGCAGATATTGCTGCTTTCATTTCAAAAGAAATGCTTTTTTTCCATTATTTTCCTTAGAATTAATGTTGATCCCATAAATGTGATGAACATAGATTCTCACAACAAACTACATTCTTTTTGTGATTGAGCTATAAAAACACATTCATCTCATTAGGATACATGATAATGATGCTTTGGTTTCACAAGAAAAGCTTATGTTGCCATCATTTGACTTAGATTAAAATTAATCACATAGATGTGATGAACTAGGATTCTCATAACAATCCCCTTTCCTTTTGTCACTGGACTATAAAAACATATTCACCACATTAGGATGCATGATATTGATGCTTGCATTTCATAAAAAAAATGTTTCTTTCCATTATTTTCCATAGAATTAAAGTTCATCCCATAGATGTGACAAACATGGATTCTCATAACAATTTTCTTTCTTTTTTTGATTGGGCTTAAGAATAAATTCACCTCATTAGTATGCATGATATTGATGCTTTCATTCACAAGAAAAGCTTCTGTTTCCATCATTTCCTTGGATTAAATTAATCCCATAGATGTGATGAACGTGGATTCTCATAACAATCTTTTTTTTATTGGGCTATAAAACACAATCACCTTATTATGATGCATGATATTGATGCTTTTGTTTCATAAGAACTGCATTTCTTTCGATCATTTTTCTTAGAATCAATGTTTGTCCCATAAATGTGACGAACATGGATTCTCGTAACAATCCTTTTTCTTTTTGTGATTGGGATATAAAAACACATTAACCTCATTAGGACGACTGATATTAATGCTTTCATTTCACAAGAAATGCTTTTATTTCCATTATTTTCCTTAGAATCAATGTTCGTCCCATAAATATGGTGAAAATGGATTCTCACAACAAACTACATTATTTTTATGATTAAGCTTTAAGAACACATTCACCTTATTAGGATGCATGATATTGATGCTTTCATTTCACAAGAAAAGTTTTTCTTTCCATCATTTTCCATAGATCAAAGTTCATCCCATAGATGTGAAGTACATGGATTCTCATAACAAACTCCATTCTTTCTATGATTGAGCATTGAGAACACATTCACCTTGTTAGGATGCAGGATATTGATGCTTTGGTTTCACAATAAAAGTTTCTCTTTCTATCATTTTCCTTAGATCAATAAACATCCCATAGATGTGATGAACATGGATTCTTGTAACAATCTCCTTTCTTTTTACGATTAGGCTATAAAAACACAATCACCTCATTAGGATGCATGATATTGAAGCTTTCTTTTCACAAGAAAAGTGTTTCCTTCCATTATTTTCCATAGAATCAAAGTTCATCTCATAGACGTGACAAACATGGATTCTGATAATAATTTCCATTCTTTTTGTGATTGGGCTGTAAAAATACATTCACCTCCGTAGGATACATGATGTTAATGCTTTGGTTTAACAATAAAATCTTTTCTTTCCACCATTTTCCTTAGATCAAAGTTCATCACATAGATGTCACGAACAAGGATTCTTATAACGATCTCCTTTCTTTTTGTCATTGGGCTATAAAAACACATTCATCTTATTAGGATGCATGATATTGAAGCTTTCTTTTCACAAGAAAAGCGTTTCTTTCCATCATTTTCCATAGAATTAAATTCATCCCATAGATGTGACAAACATGGATTCTCATAACAATTTCCATCCTTTTTGTGATTGGGATATAAAAACACATTCACCTCATTAGGATGCATGATATGGATTCTTATTAGATCAAAGTTCATCCCATAGGTATGGCGAACATGGATTCTAGTAACAATCTCTTTTTTTTTGTTTTGATTAGGCTATAAAAACACATTCACCTTATTAGGATTCATGATATTGATGCTTTCTTTTCACAAGAAAAGCAATTCTTTCCTTTATATTCCATAGAATCAAATTTCATCCCATATAAGTGAAAAACATGGATTCTCATAACAATTTCCATTCTTTTTGTTATAAGGCTGTAGGAACAAATTCACCTTATTAGGATACATGATATTGATGCTTTGGTTTCAACAGTAAAGTTTATGTTTCCATCATTTTACTTAGATCAAAATTAATCACATAGATGTGACGAACAAGGATTCTCATAAAAATCTCCTTTCTTTTTGTCATTGGGCTATAAGAACACATTCACCTTATTAAGATGCATGATATTGATGCTACATTTCACAAGAAAAGCGTTTCTTTCCATTATTTTCCATAAAAACAAAGTTTATCCCATAGATGTGACAAACATGGATCCTCATAACAATTTCCATTGTTTTTGTGATTAGGCTATAAGAACAAATTCACCTCATTAGTATGCACGACATTTATGCTTTCATTTCAAAAGAAAAGGTTTTGATTCCATCATTTTCCTTATATAAAAATTAATCACACAGATGTGATGAACATGAATTCTCATAACAATCTTCTTTTTTTTTTGATTGGGCTACAAAAATGCATTCACCTTATTAGGATGCATGATATTGATGCTTTCATTTCACAAGAATTGTTTTTATTTTTGTCATTTTCCTTAGAATCAATGTTCATCCCATAAATGTGACGAACATGGATTCTTGTAACAATCCTCTTTCCTTTTGTGATTGGGCTATAAAAACACATTAACCTCATTAGGATACATGATATTGATGCTTTCGTTTCAAAGGAAATGCTTTTCTTTCCATTATTTTCCTTAAAATCAATGTTCATCCCATAAATGTGATGAACATATATTCTCACAACGAACGACATTCTTTTTGTGATTGAGCTTTAAGAACACATTCATCTCATTAGGATGCATTATAATGATGCTTTGGTTTCATAAGAAAAGCTTTTTTTTCCATCATTTTCCTTAGATCAAAGTTCATCCCATAGATATGACGCACATGGATTCTCATAAGAAACTCCATTCTTTTTGTGATTGAGCATTAAGAACATATTCACCTTATTAGGATGCATAATATTGATGCTTTAGCTTCGCAATAAAAGCTTTTCTTTCCATCATTTTCCTTAGATAAAATATCATCCCATTGCTATGACAAACATGGATTCTCGCAACAATCTCTTTTTTTTTTGGTGATTTGGCTACAATAACACATTCATCTCATTAGGATGCATGATATTGACTCTTCCTTTTCACAAGAAAAGCATTTCTTTTTGTTATTTTTCGTAGAATCAAAGTTCATCCCATAGATTTGACAAACGTGGATTCTCATAACAATTTTCATTCTTTTTATGATTGGGCTATAAGAACAAATTCACCTTATTCAGATGCATAATATTGAGGCTTGGGTTTCATAAGAAAGCTTTTATTTCCATGATTTTACTTAGATCAAAATTCATCCCGTAGATGTGATGAACGTGGATTATCATAACAAACTCCATTCATTTTGTGATTAGGCTTCAAGAACACATTCACTTCATTAGGATACATGATATTGATGCTTTGGTTTCATAATAACAGCCTTTCTTTCCATCATTTTCCTTTGATCAAAGTTCATCCCATAGATTGACGAACATGGATACTTGTAACAATCTCCTTTCTTTTTGTCAGTTGGCTATAAAACCACATTCACCTTATTAGGATGCATGATATTGATGCTTAGGTTTCACGATAAAAGCTTTTCTTTCGATAATTTTCCTTAAAACAAAGTTTATTCCATAGATCTGACGAATATGCAATCTCCTTTCATTTTATGATTGGGCTATAAAAACACATTCACCTCAATAGGATGCATGATATTGATGCTTCGGTTTCACAATAAAAACTTTTCTTTCCATCATTTTTGTTTAATCAAAGTTCATCCCATAAATGTGATGAACATGTTTTCTTATAAAAATCTTCTTTTTCTTTTGTGATTCAACTATAAAAGCACATTCACCTCATTAGGATGCACGATATTGATGCTTTCATTTCATAAGAAATGCTTTTCTTTCCACCATTTCCCTTTAGAACAAAATTAATCACATAAATGTGACAAACATGGATTCTCATAACAATCTCCTTTCATTTTGTGATTGGGCTATAAAAACACATTCACCTCATTAGGATGCACGATATTAATATTTTGATTTCACAAGAAAAGCTTTTGTTTCCATGATTTTACTTAGATCAAAATTAATCACATAGATGTGATGAACATAGATTCTTGTAGCAATTTTTTATCTTTTTGTGGCTGGCCTATAAAAACACATTCATCTCATTAGGATGCATGATATTGATGCTTTCGTTTCATAAGAAATACTTTTTTTCCATCGTTTTCTTTAGAATCAATGTTTGTCCTATAATTGTGGTAAACATGAATTCTCTCATAACAAACTCCATTCTTTTTGTGATTTACCTTTAAGAACACATTCGCTTCATTAGGATGCATAATACTGATGTGGTTTCACAACAAAAGCTTTTCTTCCCATCATTTTCCTTATAACAAAGTTCATCCCATAGATGTGATAAACATGGATTCTCATAACAAACTCCATTATATTTGTGATTAAGCTTTAAGAACACATTCACCTCATTAGGATGCATAATATTGATGCTTTGGTTTCACAATAAAAGCCTTTTTCTCCAATCTTTTCCTTTGATCAAAGTTCATCCCATAACTGTGATAAACATGGATTCTCATAACAATATACTTTTTTTATATTATTGGGCTATAAAAACACATTCACCTCAATAGGATGCATGATATTGATGCTTTGGTTTCACAATAAAAACTTTTCTTTCCATCATTGTCATTTGATCAAAGTTCATCCCATAGATGTAATAAACATGTTTTCTCCTAACAATCTCCTTTCTTTTTATGATTTGGCTATAAAAAGACATTCACCTTGTTAGGATGCATGATATTAATGCTTTGTTTTCGTGATTTTGCTTAGATCAAAATTAATCACATAGATGTAATGAACATGGATTCTCATAACAATCTTCTTTCTTTTTATGATTGGGTTGTAAAAGCACATTCACCTCATTAGGATGCATGATACAGATGCTTTCGTTTCACAAGAAATGCTTTCCTTTCCACTATTTTCCCTTGGATCAATATTAATCACATAAATGTAATGAACAAGGATTCTCGTAACAATCTTTTTCTTTTTGTAATTGGGCTATAAAAACGCAATCACCTCGTTAGGGTGCATGATATTGATACTTTCGTTTCACAAGAAATGCTTTTATTTTCATCATTTTCCTTAGAATCAATGTTCGTCCCATAAATGTGATGAATGTGAATTTCATAACAAACTCCACTCTTTTTGTGATTAAGCCCTAAGAACATATTCACCTCATTAGGATGCACGATATTGATGCTTTGGTTTCACAAGAAAAGCTTTTTCTTCCATCTTTTTCCTTAGATCAAAATTAATCACATAGATGCGACAAACATGGATCCTTATAATAATTTTCCTTTTTTTTTGTGATTGGACTATAAAAACTCATTTACCTCATTAGGATGCATGATGTTGAAGCCTTCTTTTCACAAGAAAAGTGTTTCTTGCCATTATTTTTCTTAGAATCAAAGTTCATCCAATAAATGTGACAAACATGAATTCTCATAACAAACGCCATTCTTTTTATGGTTGAACTTTAATAGCACATTCACCTCTTTTGGATGCATGATATTGATGCTTTGGTTTCACAATAAAAGCTTTTTTGTACATCATTTTCCATAGATAAAAGTTCATCCCATAGATGTGACAAACATGGATTCTCATAACAATTTCCATTCTTTTTGTGATCGGGCTATAAGAACAAATTCACCTCATTAGGATGCATGATATTGATGCTTTGGTTTCACAAGAAAAGCTTTTGTTTCCATGATTTTACTTAGATCAAAATTAATCACATAGATGTGATGAACATGGATTCTCGTAACAATCTCTTTTCTTTTTGTGATTAACCTGTCAAAACATCACCTCATTATGATGCATGATATTGATGTTTTTATTTCACAAAAAATGCTTTTCTTTTTGCCATTTTCCTTAGCATCGATGTTCATCCCATAATTGTGACGAACATGAATTCTCATAACATACTTCATTTTTTTTATGATTGACCTTTAAGAACACATTCGCCTCATTAGGATATATAATACTGATGTGGTTTCACAACGAATGCTTTTCTTTCCATCATTTTCCTTAGATCAAAGATCTTCCTATAGATGTGACGAACAAAGATTATCATAGAAAACTCCTTTCCTTTTGCGATTGGGCTATAAAACCACATTCACCTTGTTAGGATGCATGATATTGATGTTTTGGTTTCACAAAGTTTATCCCATAGATGTGACGAACATGAATTTTTGTAACAATCAACTTTTTTTTTTTTGTGATTGGGCTATAAAAACACATTCACCTCATTAGGATGCATGATATTGAACATTTTTTTCACAAGAAAAGCATTTTTTTGCATTATTTTTCATAGAATCAAATTTTATCCC